>PVKA01042924.1:0-17100 GCA_004027165.1 Ctenomys sociabilis | reverse complement strand
ATCTCCCCAGCCCCTTATTATTTGATTTCTTGATGTTGACCATTCTTTCTGGGCTAAGATGGAACCTCAGGGTTGTTTTAGTTTGCATCCTCTAATGTCAGCAAAAGCATCTCTTCATATATTTATTGCATACTTCTACATCTTTGTGTAGTGTCTGTTCATTTTGCATGCCCAATTTTTGCTTGGGATTTTTTATTCTGGAAAGTAATATTTTTGAGTTCTTTTTCTTCTTCTTTTTTCTATTTATTTATTTTGGTCTTTTTTTTTTTTTTTTTTTTTTTTTTTTTTTTTTTTTTTTTTTTTTTTTTTTTTTTTCCGGAACTGGGGATTGAACTCAGGCCCTTGTGCTTGCCAGGGAAGCACTTACTCCACTGAGCCATCTCCCTGGCCTCTGTTTTGGTCTTTTTGAGACAGGGTTTCACTCACTGTACAGTTCAGGCTGGCCTTGAGCTCATTTTGTAGCGCAGGTTGGATTTGAACTTGCAGGGATCCTCCTGTTTCATCCTTGCAAGTGCTGGGATTACAGGCGTGCTCCACAATGCCTCGCCAGTTTTTGAGTTCTTCATGTATTCCAGGTATGAGTCCTCTGAATCCGAGGAATAGCTGGCCACATTTTCCTCTAATTCTGTAGCTCGTCTTTTCACTGTTGTTTCTCTTGCTGGGTAGAAGCTTTTAATTTGATGTGGTTCCATTTAGATTTTATGAAAAGCTTTTACTGTGTCTATTGAAATAAGCATGTAATGTCTGTCTTTGGTTTTGTTTATGTGATGTATTATGAGGACTGATTTGCCTGTGTGGAAACATCCTCGAATCCCTGGGATGAAGCCACCCTGGTCACAAGGAATAATCTTTTTTTTTTTTTTTTTTTTTTTTTTTTTTTTTTGCAGAACTGGGGATTGAACTCAGGCCCTTGTGCTTGCCAGGGAAGCACTTATTCTACTGAGCCATCTCTCCCGCCCCTGGGATGATCTTTTTAGTGATTCATTGAATTGTTTGGCAGTATCTTGTTAAAGAGTTCTGCATCCATTAAAGAAATTAGTTTGTAATTCCCTTTCTTGGTTGGATATTGGTCTGGCTTTGGTACTGGGATAATAGTAGCTTCCAGGCATGGCTTTGGAACTTTATGAAAAAAGTTCATTGATCAGATTGGCATCTGATGTGCACGAAACATCTTCACTTGGCCCTCCCCTCCCGTGCTGATGCTCCTGCCTTGGGTCTGGGCGAGCGTGGACTGGACCCCCAACACTCTGAGCCAGGTTATGTTTCTCCTCCTTTAGTTGTGGGTGTTGAGTATCGTGTACCATGGACAGAAGAGCTGATGAAGGTGGAAAACTGATACTAGAGAAGTGGGACACTGCTGTGGTGCTGCAAGACCGCAGGGTTTAGAAGCCTTTGGAACTGGATTGTGGGAAGGATTTGAGAGCGGGGATATGGGGGCTAGAGAAGCTTTGGACTGCTGGAAGCAGAGCATGATGAATCATTCTGGTTAGAGATCAGAGGACTAGAGTGCCCGCAGGAGTGGAGTTTGTTTTGAGACTGGTGTTTGCTTTGTCCTGCAGGCTCGCATTGCCCTTGCTGTGTAGCCCGGGATGGCTTGAAACATGCAGGTGTGCTCCTTTCTTGGTCTCCTGAGTGCTGGGATTACTTACATGCACCACTGCACCCAGCTCCTGGGATTAATTTCTCTGTGCTCAGACATCCAGGTAGTTAGTGGCTGCTGCAGCCACAACTCAAGGAGACCTTGTTACTGCCTGTGCCGGTAGCAGACTCTGGCACTGTCCATGTGATGCTGGTTTTTACCAGTTTGCAAGAATGTGGGAAGTTGGGGATTAGGGAAGCCTCCACCCAGATTTTAAAGAAAGCTCTAAGAGGCCAGGCAAGGAGTCCCTGAAAGGGCAGTCTGAACGCATGGCAGTGAAGCCAGATGTGCAGCAAAGAGCAGAGCTGCAGAGGGAATCATGTCATCAGGAACATGGAACGTTTGACAGGGAAAGAGAGGCGCCCAGGGAGAGGTCACATGGGCTACAGCCAGCAAGGCCATCGGCCAAGCCCCTTGGAATTCACATCTTACTGTGGTGTACCCCATGTACCACATATGGAGCCATAGGACTTAATGTTCGCCTTGCTCAGTTTTGATTTTGCTTTTGTTCAATTCTCTTTCTTTCTTTTTTTTCCTTTGGCACTGGGGATCTAACTTGGGACCACGTGCTTGCCAAGCAGCTGCTTATGCCGCTGCACTATATCCTTGGTGGTTCAATTCTTTTGCCTCCTCTTAGTCCTCTCTTTAAAATGTGCCGCTGTGCTTCAGAGTTGTGTACTGTCACTTGTTTTTGATTTTTTTACAGAGTTTCACAGCTAAAGTTTGCCCTATCAAAAGAGATTTGGATCTTTTGATAGGTACAAGAACTGCTGAGGCCTTGGGAAAAGGTTTATTTCAGTTTTGGTTATTTAAGATAGTTGTATCGTGGTGGGCAGAGTTATGACCTTGTGTTCATTTGGGGATTAGGTATAGTTTAAGAAAATTTGGGTGCCAGATTGACAGGAGTAGGATGGGTTGGTTAAGTATCAACTTAACTGGCTTTGGAGCTGCCCAGGATATTGGTGGATGTGGTACACGTGGTACACTTATGGGTCCGCGTGGCTGGGTCGTGGTGTGTGTGGTCCTTGGCTTATTACTTCCTGAGCTTCTTTCTTATCATTTTTATTTTTAGTTTTTTTTTTTGCGGGACTGGGGATTTAACTCAGGACCCTGAGCTTGCCAGGCAAGTGCTATCTCCCCCGCCCATTTCTTACTGTCTTGAAGCCAACTGATCGTGGATTAAATCCATGAGCCACATTAAACATTGTCTTAGTTACTTCTCACTGGTTGCGGAGACAAGGAGGTAAATGTTTATTGAGCTTTATAGTTTGTGGAGGCTTCGGTCCATCGCCAGCTGGTGCGCCAGCAGGTTGGTGTGACCCGGGCAACCGCTCAAGGCGGCAGAGGCCAGCAAAGACAGTAGCAAGCCCTTTTCCTCCCTCTCCTGCAAGCAGGCTCTCCACCCTGTGGCAGGTGCAGCATTCACACTCTCAGTGCCCTCCTCTTTTTTTTTTTTCTTTATGCCACTGAGCTATCTCCCTGGCCCACAGCCCTCCTCTTGTGTTTATTTGGGGATGAGGTATAGTTTAAGCAAATCTGGGCATCAGGATGACAGGAGTAAGGTGGACTGGTTAAACCTGATTGTATCAACCTAACTGGCTGAGGAGCATTTCCTCCTTAGCGCAGAGGCTGAGGATATTTACAGAGTGAGGGCCCTCACTCCTGCTGAGTTACTAAATTAAACTTCTAAACATCTCAGGTGGACATAATAAATCAATTATTAAAAAAAAAAACAAAAAAAAAAACCCAAACAGTTACAACATCCTGAGTGCGAATGGCTGTTCCAGGACATGCTTAGTTACTGAGCTAAGCTTCCGAATTTCTCAAGTTGTTACATCGTACCAACCATTACAAAGCGAGGTCCTTGGAATTGTGGAGGTCAAGTCAGGTATTGTATTTCAGCAATGGCAAGGCTAAGACACTCAAGAAAAGATCAATATTCAATTTTTGAAGCATAGTTTCTACAAAATACATATTGGTTTTGCACAATTGTAAAGTTGAAAAGTGTAAGCTGAACCATTGTAAATTGGGGGCACTGTCTGCGTCTGTACGCCTTAATATGTATTGTACTTATAATTACTTTAAAAAAATGTTTTTATGTGTTTGGTATGGGGCTATTACACAGCTCGGACTTACAGCGATCTGTTTTCAGCATCCCCAGTGCTGGGATTACAGGCCCGCGCCACTGCGCTTGGGCTCTGCTGCTGGCTCAGAGGGCCTGGTGGCAGGGCTGGCATGACATGTAGTGTCAGGGATCAAACCCAGGTCCCTGAGCTGCCTAAGCAGGTGTTTAGTCTGCTGAGCTATCTTAACGGCCCTTGTCTTTAATTTGAAGTGTAGTTTATATTTTATGTATTGACAAACAACTATCAATGAGATAGTTTCAAAGCTGATTAATAGGACAGTTTCAATAATTAATACATTGTACATTGTTATCTTCTTAGTGGTTATCCATAATATAAGAAGCAGACAGGATATCCTGTCCAGACACTATTAGTACAAATCTTCTCATTGAGTTAAGCTAAAGTAGCTGTATATCTATCCTAACTATTCTGTATATACAAGTACAAAATGGTCCTTTTGTAGCCTCCTCCTTTTTTTGGTGGAACCAGGGATTGAACTCAGGCTCTTGTGCTTGCCAGGGAAGTGCTTATCCCACTGAGCCATCTCCGTGGCCCCCTTGACTTTAAGTTTGACAGTTTGGTTAATAATTTCTTTTTTTTTTTTTTTTTTTTTTTTTTTTTTTTTTTTTTTTTTTTTTTTTTTTTTTTTTTTTTGGCGGAACCAGGGATTGAACTCAGGCCCTTGCGCTTGCCAGGGAAGCACTTATTCTACTGAGCCATCTCCCCAGCCCCAGGTTAATAATGTTTTATTTAAATTGGAGAACTGGTTTATTTCATGTTCAAGTGAAATACCAGACACACATGTGTAAATATAATATAGTCTCCCTGGTATACTAACTCAAAAGAACAAATACAAATAGAAAGGTATAACACACTTGAAAGGAAAGCAAGAACTTGAAGACTAGACAATGAAGAGAAAGCAAGGAGGAGAGCTAGGAAACACGACAGAGGCAAAGCCATGCAGTTATATGTATAAGATGGGCAAGGCAATGATCCTGAGAATCTTCAGAAGATTTTTAAATTTAGCAGTTAATTGGAAGGATTCTCTTCTCACCCTGACAAACTATGTATGCTGATAGCTGTGAACTAAGCAGCTGCACTGAAGATGACAACCTGTAGTACTGGGTTCAGGCTGGGAGCGCCTGCCATTCTGGTCTTCTGAACAGGAGCTGCTTGTCAGGACATGCTGTTTGCTGCCGAGCTGTCTCTCAGGTAGATGTCTGTTTAAAAAGGAGTGGGGTGGTGAATGGAGGCAGGAGAGAGGGAAAGGGGTGATGGGGGACTGTCCCGCTACAGTGCTGTATATGGTTAGATTTCTAAACCTATGTGTAAACATATATAATTGTTTATTCCTATTTTTAAAATATATTTTAATTTTTTACATTATATTTTGTAGGGACTTAAAGTCTAACATATCAACACTTGATGAAAAATACCTGTTCCATGTTAAGCCTAAGATGTTTGATATTCAGACAGATAGTGAGGTTAAGTCTAACAGCCTAGGATGTATGGTAATAACAATCAGCTTCTCTTCTGGAGGGTTAACAACCTAAGTTTGCAGACGAAAAATTAGAGAAAAAAGAGGGCTGTAAGGATAGCCAACATCTTGGCTCTAGCCTTTCAAGGTCAGTTAAGACTCAGGACATATGAGAACCTGTACTGTAATATTATGCTACTCAGTTGTGTCCCAAATTTTCTGACAAGGAGATTATGAGGCCAAAGAGGAAAGCGATTGAGGATGTAGAGTCTCTCCAAGGAGAGTCACTTGGAGAGGTAATATTCTCTCTGGCTTTCACAGAAAGCCAATTGGTCAAGCAATGACCGTGACTCATCCACATGGCTGACACAGACAAAGGATCTACAAACTGTGGTACAGGGTCTCAGGATAAATCCTGAGGTGATTTGACTGACCTTAATCAGATACAAAAGCTATATTTCTTGTTACATAGGTCTTGCTTTGTCTTGGTCTTAATCATCCAGCAGAAAAGTATTAAACCAAAGTACAAGAAGTAAAACCATATTATTATGCTGAGCTGTAAAGGACTCAAGTCAACAACTTCTGACACTGCCAGACACAGAGAAAATCCAATACTATTATGGCCTACTGGACTATTTGGGAATATTTTTCTGAATTCACACACCTATAATATTTAATTGATAAAATTAAACAAAAAAGGGAATAGAAATGAATGGTCATTTTGTATCTGTACATTCAAAATAGTTAAGAAAGCTATACAGCTATATTCTCTTAATTCAATGAATAGAGGGATCTGTTCTAATAGTGTTTGTAAATAGAATATCATGTCTGCATCTTATACAACAATTAACCACTAAGAAAACAATATGCAATGTATTAATTATTGAAACTGTCCTACTAATTTGATTTGAAACTGTCTCATTGCTATTTGTTTCAATAAAATTATGGAAAAAAAATACATTGAAGAACTTCAAGATGCTTGTACCTGTATATTTGTATTTTGTGTTGTTCTGTGTTTTTGAGACTGGGTTTTGCTATGTGGTTTAGGCTGGCCTTGAATTCATCGTGTAGCCTAGGCTGCTCTCAAACTTGAGGCCATCCTCCTGCCTTGGCTGCCTGAGTGCTGGGATTACAGATGTGTGCCACCATGCCCAACTATTCTTTTTTTCTTCTTTAATGTATTTAGTACTAGGTCTATAGGGCCCATGAGGCCTCACTACGTAGATTTGACTTGTAGTGATTGTCCTGTTTTCAATCTCTGAAGCGCTGGGATTACAGGCATGCACCATCATGCCCAGTCTCAATCACCATCTATTTCTTTAAATAAACTTGTTTCTTTTTCCCTTTTAAAGTAGTACTGGTTATGGAACACAGGGAAGTTCTACCACTCATGTATCCTTAGCCATTTTATTGGCAGAACTGGGGATTGAACTCAGGCCCTTGCGCTTGCCAAGGAAGCGCTTATTCCACTGAGCCATCTCCCCAGCCCCCCCCTCCTTAGCCATTTTTAAAGATTTTATTATGAGGTAGGGTCTCATTAAATTGCGAAGGCTAGCCTTGAACTTGCAGTCTTTTTGGTTTAGCCTCCGAAATAGCTAGGATATAGGTATGCACCTCCGTGACCAGCTTGAGTTTTATTTCTGTTATTTGCTACCTAAAAGTCTGCCCTAGTACAGTTTCCCTATTTGTCAAAATCTGTGTGTAAGGCTTTTGGTGCAGTGGAGAGACGCTGACAGAGGTAAAAAGAAAGCCTTTATTGCTTGCGTGAGAGGGAGGGCTGCCTGAGACTTCAAGGACGGGCAGAGGAGGAAGCTGGGAAACCAGTTTTTCTTGGGCTGGACTAGGAGTGGAGCTCACATGGGTCAGCAGAGGATTGGAGGGTTGCTGGCCTGTGAGCAAAAAGAAGGAAGTTTATTTGGGGACTAGAACAGGAATGCACAAGTTAGTTTTGGAGGGCCACGTTGTCATTTGGAGACCCCATATTGTGTGGGATTGCTACTGTGGTGACCTGGGTAGAGTTCCGTATGGGCAGAAATCCAACACTGCGGATATCTGGCGTTCAGGGTCTCACTACTAGATTGGACTTGTAGTGATCTGCCTGTTTATAGTCTCCCAAGTGCTGGGATTACAGGTGCACGCCGCCACACCCAGTCTCCATTGCCATCTCAGCGCGCCCCAGGGGTGGGGCTGGCACCACAGGCTCAGGGATTGAAACCCTGCCCCTGCACTTGCTTGCAGATGCTTTAATCTGCTGAGCTATTTGGCTGGCCCTAGGTCGCCCCAGATTAATAGACTGACTTTAAAATATAATTTTTCCCATCCAGAGGAACACATTCGTTTCAATTTTAATAAATTGTAAGGTCTTTTATACCTATTATTTTAATAATGTTCTTTAAGTTACATATTTTAGTTAGATGCATATTCATTTACATATTTTAAACATAATGTTGAATGCTATTCCTTTTTCTCCAGCTGTGTACTTCAAGATCTGAATTCTGCAGGTGTTTGTGCTTTAGCTTGTATTTCTGCATTAGACAGAAGGAGCTACACCGTGCTGCAGTGAAGAAATACCCCTACATGGGCTGGGGAGATAGCACAGGGGTCTAAGCACTTGCCTGGCAAGCGCAAGGACCTAGGTTCGATTCCTGGGCCACAGAAATTGGGTGTGGTGTTGCATACCTAGAATCCTAGTGCTGGGGAGGCTGAGACAGGAGGCTCAGTATGAGTTGTACCAAATAAATAAAGATAAAGAAAGAAAGAAAGAAAGAACGAACGAATGAACGAAAGAAAGAAAGAAAGACCCCTGCATATAAGTGGCTAAACGTGAGTCTATTTCTCTCTCCTGCCAGATCCCTGGCTGCTGTGATAACCATCCGGGGCAGCTGCCCTCCGTGTGGTGACCCACTGGGATGGTCTGGTTTTGGGGTTCCTCCATCTTGACTCTGCCTCCGCACCGTCACCAAGGAGAAGAGGAGCTCAGAATCCCCCTGAAGCTCCCTGTTACTGCAGCCCACAGGTGGGTCTCATTCTACTCTGATTTCCTTGGCTGGAACTGGCCACAGGATCTTGTCCCAGGACGAGGGACTTGGAGATCGTCTTCTAATTGCCCAGAGAGGATAGAAGAACCGATGGGAGAAGCCATGCTGCTGAGGACCAGCTTGATGGGGTGCAGAGCGGGCAGTGACTGCTATTAACAAACTGACATAAAAATCACTTGAATTGAGAGTCTGCCCTAGGCCTCAGGGACTGTGGGCGAGGCCCATGGCTGAAGAGAGGATGAAATTAATCCCCGGGTCAAAGCCAGGACCCAAACTACCAAGGGGTGCCTCAGAGCCAGCCTCCAGAGAGGACTTTGAGTCTCCCAAGTTCCTTCCAGCTCAGTAGTCCTGGGCAGCACATAATTAGGTTACTGGTTAACTGTGATCCCTTCTCATGAGCTTTTCCAAAACTGCATTGTTCTTTGACTCCTTGAGCCTTCCCAGGGTTAGCAGTTTAACCCCATCCCTTCCTGCAGCCACCAGCACACCCCGAGTCACTCTGTGCACCTAGTAAGGGTCAGCGACTCTGTGCCTCAGGGTCTTAGTCCTTACTGGACTCTTGTGACTAAAAAATATACTTTGTGTTTGTTTCATTCTGTGGTTATAGTACCCTCAAGGCCAGGGCCCCATACCACGCCACTCCTATTCTCTTGGCTTCTGTTGGCTTTGGGTTCATGAATTAAAACAGAAGAGGAATTTGGGGAGTGATTTTTTCAGTAGCAGTAAAAAGATTAGGTCACAGGAGGCCCCCCAGAGCTAGTGTGGGAAGGTATGGACAGAGGCCTGGGAGAAGGGCTGGATGTCTAGGGGCGGGCCCTCCCCTGCTGGAGAGATGAGGAGCTGCGCATTATTAAGCAAATCGCTCTTGGTGCTATTTATGAAGGAGGCAACGGCGGGGGGTCGGGGGGGATATTTAGTGCAGAGCTGGATCCCCGCAGGTCCCCCCACATTCTGAAGCTCCTGAGGCCTGGGCTCACTCACCAGCTACCTGTACATGGACCCCTAAGGGGCAGCGAGGGCCGGAGCCGGAGCCTGGAGCAGGAGCCCGCATCCCGGGAATATGCTGTGCTTTTGTCTGTTCTCTCACATCTGGGGACCTGCCTGGCTCCCTGCCGGGTAATGGTACTCAGTGCTGTCCATCTCACCCTCTTGCTCCTTCCCTGAGCTTCTGGGCCTGGGTGCAGCCATGTGGACCCCTGTGTTCCATTTGGCCTCTGTCTTTTCTAATGTCTGTGAGCAGGATTGTCCAGGGGTTCTTGTGCCAGGGGTGTAGGATGTCCGTGTGGTTTGGGCAGGGCCACTGCTGTAAGTGAAAGAGGAAGCCACAGGGTCTCAGCATGTTCACAGAATGCTGCTGGCAACAGATGAGAAAGCTTAAGCGTGGGCGTTTGCAAAACACCTCCCCGCCTCTTGCCTCCTTCATAAATGGCACCAAGAGAAGAGTTGGGCAGACTGGGTGCAGGTCCAATGAGCACTGCGTCAGACAGTGTGGCCCAGTTTCATGGGAAACATGAAGCTTGGTTCCAGGCACAGATAGCAGAAATCAGACTATAATTCTTACTACCCTCGTCACAGGTGTAGAAGATGGAAAAGAAGCTCAGGCGTGTGGCAAGTCACAAGGGGCAGGGCTGGCGGAAGAGCACCAGGACAAAGGAAAGCCCTAGGTTCCTTGGGACTGCTTGCTGAGTGCGCTGGCACTATTTCTGGGCTTCTAAGCATCAGCTTCTAGAAGAGAGAATTTATAGCTCGCTTTAGACAGAAAAAAAGAAAATGCAGAGAAAGCGTTTCCCCTCTTTGCCGGTTCTTTTCTTCAGCCCACAAATGATCAAAGACGCCTGTTCTGGGGTAATATATTCTTCAGCAGCTGCTTCAGCAAGAGTCCACACTCAATGCCAGGCCTAGTTCCAAGCACAAACTGAGAAAGGCCCCTGGGAAGCGAGCACGCTGACACCTGTTTCACAGAATGGGAAAACAAGGCAGGGTTTTTCCTAAAATTGTAGTTAGGTGGTACTGGTGTCAGGATATGAAATCAGGCTTGGGGATTTTTTCTGGTTTTGGTTTTTTGCCCCCGGCATCTGTGTTTGGGTGGAATTGGATGTGGACCCATAAACCCTGGGCCACATAACCTACACAGTCACCATGGACAAAGCACAATGGGTGAGGGGATTGTCAGCTGCTTGGCTTTAGGGCCTTCCTTGCTTCTGGAAGCACCAGATGAATATCGCTGTGTTGTTCTGTGCTGCTTTTTCTGACTCAAGTGTTTTTTTAATTTTTAATATGAATATTTATTTTTTTCCCATAATTTTGTTGAAAAACAAATAGCAATGAGACAGTTTCAAATCAAAGTAGGACAGTTTCAATAATTAATACATTGCATATTGTTTTCTTAGTGGTTATTTGTTGTACAAGATGCAGATATGATATTCTATTACAAACATTATTAGGTGATTCTATTCATTAAGTTAACAGAATGTAGCTATATATCTATGTTAACTATTTTGACTATATAGACACAAAATGGTCATTCAATTGTATCCCCTTTTTGTTTAGTTTTGTCAATTAGATATTATAGGTGTGTGAATTCAGAAAAATATTCCCAAATAGTCCAGTAGGCCATAATAGTATTGGGTTTTCTCTGTGTCTGGCAGTGTCAGAAGTTGTTGACTTGAGTCCTTTACAGCTCAGCATAATAATATGGTTTTACTTCTTGTACTTTGGTTTAATACTTTTCTGCTGGATGATTAAGACCAAGACAAAGCAAGACCTATGTAACAAGAAATATAGCTTTTGTATCTGATTAAGATGAGTCAAATCCCTTCAGGATTTATCCTGAGACCCTGTACCACAGTTTGTAGATCCTTTGTCTGTGTCAGCCATGTGATGAGTCACAGCCATTGCTTGACTAATTTGCTTTCTGTGAAAACCGGAGAGAATGTTTTCTCTTTATGCGACTCTCCTTAGGCCCACTCTACATCATCAATCACTTTCCTCTGTGGCCCCATAATGTCCTTGATCAGAAAACTTGGGACACAACTGAGTTGCATGACGTTACAGTACAGGTTCTAATATGTCCTGAGTCTTAATTGACCTTGAAAGGTTAGGGCCAAAATGTTGGCTCTCCTTATAACCCTCTGTTTTCTCTAATTTTTGGTCTGCAAACTTAGGTTGCTAACCCTCCAGAAGAGAAGCTTACTGTTACTACCATACATCCTAGGCTGTTGGGCTTAACCTCACTATCTGTCTGAATATCAAACATCTTAGGCTTAACATGGAACAGGTATTTTTCATCAAGTATTGATATGTTAAACTTTAAGTCCCTACAAAATATAACATAAAAAAAGTTAAAATACATTTAAAAAATAGGAAAAATTATAAAAAATAAATAATATAATTATAAAAAATATAATTAAAAAATTATATATGTTTATGCATAAGTTTAGAAATCTAACAATATGCAGCACTGCAGCAGGACAGTCCCTCAACACTGCTTTTCCCCTCTCCTGCCTTTAGTCACCACCTCCATCCTTTTTTAAAAAAAAAAACATCTACCTGAGAGACAGCACGGCAGCAACCGGTGTGTTGTGACAAGCAGCACCTGTTCAGAAGACCAGAATGGCAGGCGCTCCCAGCCTGAACCCACTACTATAGGTTGTCATCTTCAGTGCGGCCGCTTAGTTCACAGGTATCGGCATACATAGTCAGTCAGGGTGGGAATCCTTCCAAATTTGCAAACTGCTAGATCTGAAAATCTTCTGAAGAGTCTCAGGATCATTGCCTTACCTGTCTTGTGCATATAACTGCATGGCTTTGCTTCTGTCACTTTTCTTATCTCTTCTTGCTCTCTCTTCATTATCTAGTCTTCAAGTTCTTGCTTTCTTTTTAATTCTGTTATACCTTTCTATTTGGAATTCTTTTTTTGAGTACTTATACTATGTAGACTATATGCTATTTAAACACATGTGTCTGGATTATTTCACTTATGAGTGTATGTTCAAGTGGCATTCACTTAACTATGAAAGCTTCGAGTTAATCTTTCTTTATAGCTAGGTAATGCTCCACTGCATAAAAATACTACAGCTTTTTCATCCATTCTGCAGGTGACAGGCATCTTGGTTGTTTCCAAGGTTTGGCTATCACAAATTGTGCTGCTATAAACATAGGTACACATATATCACTAGGATATGATGTTTTGAGTTCCTCATGGAAAATACCCAGTAGGGGGATAGCCGGCTTGAATGGGATTTCCAGTCCTACTTTTAGGAGGAGTCTTCAAACTGATTTCCACAGTGGTTGCACCTGTCTACATTCCTACCAGCAGTGAAGAAGGGTTCCTGTGTTTATAGTAGCACAACTCTCTTTTTTAGTTGTGTCTTTCCCTGGTTTTGGTATCAGTATAATACTTGCCTCCAGAAACGATTTTGGGAGGACTGCTTCCTTTTCAATTTCCCATGAAGAGTTTGAGGAGTACAGGGAATATATCTTCCATAAATTTCTTGTAGAATTCAGCTGTGAATGCATCAGGACTTGGGCTTTTCTTTGTTGGTAGGTTTTTTTTTTTTATTACATCTAGTATTTCATTGGTTGTTATTGGGTTATTGAAAGTTGTTCTATCTTCTTGGTTTAGGTCTGGTAATTTGTACCTTTCTAGGAATCTGTCCATTTCTTCTGTGTCTTCTATTCTGTGAGAGTAAAGATTTTCAAAGTAGCTATTACTAATCTTCTGAATCACCACTAGGTCTGTGGTGATTACACCCTTTTCATTCCTTATTGCTTATATTTGAATTTTTTTCTTTCCTCTTTTTGATGAGGTTAGCTTAGGGGCTTATCGATTTTGTTTGATCTTTCAAAGAACCAGCTTCTTGATTCATTAATTCTTTGAACTATTTTCTTCGTCTCAATTGAGTTCATTTCTGCTCTAATTTTTATGTTTTCTTCTCTTCTTTGGGCTCTAGGTTTGGTTTGATCTTCCTTTTCTAGTTGTTGGAAGTGAAGTATTAAGGTGCTTATTTGTTTCCACTCTGTTTTCCTAATGTATAATTTGATAGCCATAAATTTCCTTCTGAGAACTGTTTTCATTGCATCCCATAAAATCTGGTAAGTTGTGCTTGACTTTTCATTGAATTGTAGATATTGTTGAATTTATTGTTTAATTTCATCTGTGACCCATTGATTGCTGAGTAGGGTGCTATTTAATTTCCATGTATTTAGGAGGCTTTTCTAGATTCTTTTGTTGTTTATTTCCAGTTTCATTGCACTGTGAACATGTTCAGATAATATGCATGGAATAATTTCTGTTTTCTTGCATATACTTAAGCATGACCTATGGACTAGTATGTGGTCTATTTTAGAAAATGACCCATGTGAAGCTGAAAAAAATTTGTATTCAGCTGTGGTTGGGTAGAACACTCTGTATATGTCCACTAAATCCATTTGTTTCAAGTTCTGGTTCAGTTCTTCTACTTCTTTGGTAATTTTTTTCTGGTTGGCCTATCTTTTTGGAATAAGGGAGTGTTAAGATCTCCTGTAAAGATTGTGGTATTGAATGTTAGATTTTTTCATATCCATTAAGATTTGTCTTATATAGTTGGGTGCTCCCGTGTTTGGTGCATACACATTTATGAGTGTTACCTCTTCCTCTTGAATTTTTCCCCTAACAAGCATATAGTGCCCTTCTTTATTTCACTTGCTTGGTTTGAAGTTGAGACTGTCTGAGAACAGGAGTGCTCCACCTGCTTTTTTCTACTGTGCTGGGGCATGTAGTATTGTTTTCCATTCTTTGACTTTCAGCTTATGAATTTCTTTATGAGTTAAGTGTGTTTCTTGTACATAGCATATTGTTGGGTTTTGTTTCCTAATCCACTGTGCCAGTCTATTTCTCTTAATTGGTGAATTGAGTCCATTTACATTGATGGTTATAATTGACTTAAGATTGACATGTTATTTACCTGCTGTTGTTTACTCCTTTTTCTCCTGAATTTAATTGTTTTCCCTATTTAGTTTGTTACTTCTGTTTTCATTGGTGGAGTTCTGATCATTGTGGTACTTCTCTAGAACATATTTCACTAGCCTGTGTAGGGATGGCTTTGTTATCATGAAATTCTTTAATTGTTCTTTGTCATAGAAGTATTTCACTTCTCCATCAAACTTGGAAGAGTTTTGCAGGGTATAGTAGTCTGGGCTGGAATTTGTTTTCGTAGAGGACTTGAAGTACTCTGCTCCATGCTCTTCTTGCCTTCATGGTTTGTAAAGAGATGTCGTCTATAATTCTGATAGGTTTTCCTTTGAATGTTGTTGGGAGCCAGACCAAATGGCGCCGACTCCTCCTCCCCCCGCCCTTCGTGTTTCTGAGATGGCGCCCACATCCTGTTTCCTGAGTCTTGCTGTTGAGCCTAACTTTACCTTGTTTGGGTATGATCTGCCACTGCTCTCCGGGGGGCCTATCATTTGTATCCACGTAGCGCCCTCCGATTGGGTTATAAACAATATAAAGACTGCTGTATAGGGAAGTTGCACATGCTTGCACGATAGGAGCCGTGGATAGCGGACGCATGTAGAGGCTTGCATCACACTCAATAAAGGCTTGCTGAACCCGGTTGCTGAGTGTCTGAGCGTCTTCTTCCGCGGGACGGGGGTGGCGATGGACAACTTGGTGGCCCGTACGGGGACCCTCATTCGGCGGGCTCCGTTGGTCAAGTGGACGAGTGGTACGTACCTTCAGGTAAGCGGTGGCTTAACCTGGCCCTGGGTGGACGCACCTTAAGGGAACCCCTGTGTCTCTGCCGTAGAAGAGACATTTCTGCCTGAAAAAGAAGGCGTGCCCGGCAGGCTACTGCGCCGATCGGGTTTCTTCCCTTTTCCTTTCTTTTTATCCTCGCTATGGGTAATACTCATGGCTCCCCACTTGCACTTTCCCTCCGCATGTTGCTGAGATCTCGGGGGCTATGGTTAGATAGAAAGACCGTGACCTCCTTCCTTAAACACCTAGATATTATAGCTCCTTGGTTCTGGCACACCGGTTCGCTTACCCTGCCTTCATGGGAGAAGTTGGGCTGCGACATTCAGTTTGCGGAGGAAGAGGGCGATATTGATCCTATGGTTCGCCCTATCTGGGAGATGATCAGGGCCTGTTTAAAGACAGAGGGTGCCCCTGAGGCTCAGCCTGAGCTAGGGGAAGCACGGCGTGCCCTAGAAAAGGCCAGGTCCGAAAGCTCGAGGGATGGCTCGCGGCACCCCTTGGGGTCGGACTCGTCTGATTCGGACAGTGCTGACCCTGACCAGAAGACACGCGTGGTGCCTAAAGGGAGGAAAAAAGAGAAGGAGCGCAGCAACCCATATGGGGCGCTGCGCCACGACCTACAGGAAATGAGTGGTGATGAGGAAGCGGATGCTCCTGAGAGGGGGGCGGGCCCAGAACCCACGGCCCCGCCCTGGGAGCCACCTCTGGGGGAGGGGAGACCTAGAGGCCCGTCCCTTTGGGGGCCGCCTCCTCCCTTCCCGGGCATGTGGCATTTCCGGAACGCTGCCCCTCCCAGGGCCGCTCCTTTCACGGTCGCCTGTGGGACATGGCACGCTGGGGCATGTCATATGACCACCCTGAGCGTGGTCCTTTTGGGTTTTTCCCTGTGCTCCAGGACGGGGCGGGAGACCCATATTACCAGCCTCTAGACATGAAACTGCTTAAAAATTTAAAGGATGCAGTTGTCGCTTATGGCCCCAATGCCCCCTTTACTCAGGCGCTATTGGAAAACATAGGAGGTAACAAACTGACACCTCATGACTGGTTACAGCTTGCTAAAGCCTGCCTGTCTCCGGGCCAATTTATGGATTGGAAAGCCTGGAATGATGAATATTGTAATGAACAGGCTGAGAGGAACGCCAGGGATCGTAACCAGCGGTGGAATAAGGATATGCTTTTAGGGCAAGGAGCCCACGTTGACAATCAGATTAGACACTCCCAGGCTGTTTATGATCAGATAGCGAAATGCGCTATCGCTGCCTGGAGGCGGCTTGCTAACGCGGGGGAACACACCACATGCCTAACAAAGATTGTCCAGGGAACGACAGAGCCCTTTTCGGATTTTGTAGCCCGAATGCTTGACGCCGCGGGTAAGATTTTTCCCAATGCAACCGTGGCGGAACCGCTCATTAAGCAATTGGTTTTTGAACAATGCACCCGGGACTGTCGCTCGGCGATAGCTCCTCATAGACATAAAAATTTAGAGACCTGGCTCAAACTGTGCAGGGAGGTGGGAGGCCCCCTCTCTAATGTGGGGGTGGCTGCTTTAGTGTCTGCTGCTATCAGCGGTCAGAGCGGCCGTGCCGCATCAACCACCAAAATCACCAGAGGTAAATGTTTCAGGTGCGGACAGCCCGGTCATATAAAAAGAAATTGCCCACAACAACAGGCTCTAGAAAATACAGAGAGAAACCAGACAAAACAGACTTATCTATGCCAACGTTGCCACAAGGGGCATCATGCAGCTAGAGATTGTAGGTCTGTGTTTGACAAGGAGGGAAACCGTCTCACCGGTCGACAAGGCCAGGGGCCAAAAAACGGCCAGCGGGGGCCTGCCCTGCAGGTGGGCCCCCTCAAAACTGCCAATCCCCTCCTGACATCCAACAGTCAGTCAGAGCGACCCCAGGGTCAGCCGGACTGGACCTCTGTGCCACCTCCGACCTCATATTGACCCCAGAAATGGGAGTCCAAACTATTGAAACCACCTTTCAGGGGCCCTTGCCCCCAGATACAGTGGGCCTTCTTTTGGGCCGCTCTTCCGTTGCACTGAGGGGTCTCACAGTTGTGCCCGGGGTGATTGATTCTGA
>PVKA01042923.1:0-10587 GCA_004027165.1 Ctenomys sociabilis | reverse complement strand
CTAAGTTGCGCTACCAATAACACACATATAAGCAAATAAAAATGAAAAGTTTTAATGGACTTGAAAACTACTACAAAGAGCATATAAAAGTTGGCAGGATGCATGACACTAGTGCCCAGAGGAAGCTCTGTGGTATAAGCCTAAAATACTTACATTAGGAAGAAATCAAGGTTGAAAATTAGCCTACCAGACATCCAAATCAAAATGTTAAAAACAAATAACATAACAAAATTAAGTAAATATTTATTTATTTATTTATTTACTTATTAAAACAAATAACAAATGATCCATGTTTCAATTCCCGCCAGTAGGGGAAAAAAAGCAGGAAAGAACACAAAAATACCCATCAGAGTATTAACAAAGCTTAATAAAACAGGCAGGCATGGTGGCACATGACTATAATTCTAGTACCAGAGGAAAAAAAATTGAAAAGAAAAGATGCATTTAACATGTGAAGGAAAAGTCAAGTGGAAAAAAATCCCACAAGAAGCACAAAGAGACAAAAGAACAGGCCGCCCACCAAAGAAGACAAGAGTCTCTTGACAACAATGAGGTGTCTAACAAATGTCAGTTTCCTAGATTACTGCAAGAAATTACTCCAAACCTAGAGGCTTCACACAGCAAACATGTGTTCTCTTACAGTTCTGGAGGCTGGAAGTGCATCCCAAGTGTCACTGCGCTGAGTTCAAGGTGCCCTCAGGGGACTGAGGGGAGAAGCCATCCCTTGCCTCTCCCAGCTTCTGGTGGCTGCTGGTGTCCCTTTCCTGTGCTTATACTATATTGATCTCTGTCTCCATCTTCACACCCCTCTCTTTTCTATGTGTACAGTTTCTCTGCCTGATTGACAAGGACAGCTGCAATTGAGCTTGTATGGCCCAGAAGCTTTTCCCTCTTCCAGAGCCATGATGCAGTCACATGCACAGAGATTGGTTTATGTTTCTGGGGCCGGGATACCTTTCAGAAGCCTGGGTTCCACCAGCCACAATATGAATGATCCCAGTGCTAGGAGCCTGAAAACACAGGGATCACTACGAGTCCGATCTGTGGAGTGAGACCCTGTAGACCCTGTACTAAAATATGTTTTAAAAAAATAAATAATGAGAATTTCTTAAGTTAGGAAAAAGGGAGCATAAACAATATTTGAAAAGATGATAGCTGACATATAGATCCAAAACAGATTTCATCAAAACAAAAATAAATAAAAATAAACAACAACAAAACCTCTATGTTTTAAATCTAGTTTGAAGAATCTTCAAGTACTCCAGTCAGGATAACCACAAAAGAAGCCAAACAACATGCTACGCCTGTTGAAAAAGAAAGATTTAAAAAAAAAAAAAAAAAAAAGGAAAGATAACAGAATTGAAAGCACCCAAAGAAATACTAGAAAAAAACAATTAAAAAGCAGCAAGAATTCTGAGCACTGCCCTCTCAGGGAAGGCCTGAGAATGAAGCAATACCTTGAATTCAAATACATATGGACATACATGCATGTAGACACATACATGTATGCATGCTATGACACAAATACCCTATAAAATTATGGCCAGCCTTTGGAAAATTAATGCCAGCTACTTGCAAGGAAGATCAAAAATTTGAGGCCAACCTTGGCAACACTGAATAACTGTATCACAAAACAAATAATTAAAAATGTTCTGGGGAGGAAGCTTGCTGCAAAGAATTTGCCTAGTATTTGGGTGGCCCAGGACCACGAAAAGATATGAAGTGACAATATTTCGTCATGGGACAACCCAAGAGACAGGAGAATCTTCTCCAAGAAATTGTTCACCAACTATGGGAACCACCAGAAGGAGAAGGCCCAGATCCAGACAGGAGCTCAGACAGAAGCTCGGGCCTGTTGTCCTGGAGCGGGAGGAAGTGATGAAGGACGACGTGGTCCACGCTGACCAGCCTTGTGAGGTCCCTGGAGAAGCTCCCGATGGTCACAGGGGGAACGTGAGCGCCTCAGAAAGGATGATAACACGGCAGACCAGATTCCTCCAATATGTTTAAAGCCACAACATCCTAATGATTCTAAAACATAAAACGGACTGGCCCACTGCTGAAGGATGAGAGGGAATAAAACTGGATCTTAAATATTGGATATGGAAGACAATAGCTTTAAAATGGCGTGTTCCCTATCAGTGCTGGCGGACCTGGGCCATAGCAGGCTTTTGTATCACTGAAAGCTCCAGAAGGTTCACCATCACTGTTCTACATGCACTGTACGCCTGGTTATTTAAGAGTAGATAGGGGCAGCAACGCTATGGAGCATCCCAGGTGTGTACACTAAGGGCCAGCTTGGAACACCCGGCTGCACTTGGTCAGCGTGGTGTCGGGTGCTGGCAGCCACCTGAGGACTGTTGCCAACAGGATAAAAGGAGAACTGGAGGGGAAGATGGCCTGCCCTTATTCCTCCTGGAGAAGCTTCTCGTGTTGACTTTCCTGATGTTCCCTGGGCTGTTGTCCTCGGAGGATACTGGGTCCTGGCTATTGTTGAGGATGGCTGTGGTTCTCTCCAGGGAGCTCTGGACCCTATTACAGCGTCACTTTAGGGCTCCAGTGCAGATGCCACAGCCTGCTGGCGCAGACCCTTCATCCTGCTGGTGCAGGCTCTCTAGCTTCCACAGCTGACCCTTTGGCCTTCCCAGTGCAGACTCTTGATACAAACTTGCATGGTCCTGGGCTCTAGGCCTCCAGCTGAGCATATGCAGGACATTGCTCTGGGATCCAGGCTCTCGGCTGGATTCACTGGGCCTCTAGTGTGTGACAGATTTCCTGTGCTTTTTGCCTTTCACTGCTGAGTGAATACTATAAAATGTGATATTATAAATTATGTGTCCTATATTAAATTTTTTCCTTGTAAATCCTAACTACACCACCAAGTAATAAAGGGAAACACATTTTAAAATTCAGGTGTCACCTGCTTGCAGTCCCTGAAAGGATCAGTAGGTGCAGGCCTTGGCATCAAAGCCAGCTGACCGCAGCAAAGACAGCCAACCAGTCCTGCCCGGCCCCAGGGACAGCTGGCTCCACTCTTTCCTGGCCAGGAAGACTGGAAGCTGCTTTGGTGCCAATGCAGGGACCCTTCAAGGCCACTGACTAGAGAGCACAGGCAGGGCCTCCTGCCTTCCAGCGAGCTCCCAGGCTCAAGCTGGCTCCAATAGGCAGGGCGTGGACTGTGTGTGGGGAGGACACTGAAGGACCCCAGTTGTCTGACAGTCTTACAGTGTGGTAAGGGAGTTCTAATGCCACACTTGGTGGGTGACATGGACAACTGTAGCCCCATGTCCCCATGGGTCCCTCAGTGAGACACATGCAGCCAGTGTTTCTGAACAAAGGACTTTATTGGGGATTGCTGGAGCAGTGGCATGGATACTGTGCCAGGATCTCCCAAATCCAGGACATGAGTGCAGTGACACGACTGTACACCGCAGGGATGTGGGTGGAGCAGATGTCACTGCCCCAGGACACGATGCCTGCCAGTGTCCAAACTCCATGCTTCTTGCACACAAGGGGGCCACCAGAGTCACCCTGCAGAAAAGGAAAAGAACTGACTATAAGTCTGAAGGGTGCCTTAGACCAGAGTGCCTGATCTGTCTGAGGCTGGGAGGGGTAGAGGGGAGACAAAGGGGGGAACAATGGCTCTGCCCAAGTGACTTCATGCAGGCACCATGCATTCCAGCTCTGCAGTCTACTCCTGAGAACCCTGAGCACGTGGCTTCCTCCATCTGAGGCTGGCTGCCGCCTTCCCATGGGCTGGCGCCTGTGCTCCCAGGGTGGCAGTGAGGGCTGAGCTCCTTGGACAGCACAGCAGGAGCCTGGCCAGAGGACCTGCCTCGGGGCACCTGCTAGCACCGGTGGGGCCTTCTAGGTAGAGGAGGGCAGGGGAGAGCCCAGGCCTGTGTGCGGGTCCCTCTGTCCCTCCGGGTTCCCCAGGACCGTGCCATGCAGGAGGAGATGCCAATGGCCCCAGCGCAGATCATCTGGTCAGTGATCCGGTCGCCCCAGGTTTCCTTGCACTCCTTGGTGCACATGATCGGCAGAACCGCCTGCTGCAGCTTGGTGGAGGCATTAGGAGCTACAGGGACAGGAGGGGTGGGGTGAGAGCCCATCCCCCCACCCAGAGCCTGGAGAGACGCTCCCACATGGGTTACAGAGATATGCGTCACAGAAAGGTTCACAGAAGAGAGCCCTGGACAGGATCCCTCCGTTTATTCATATATGGGAGATTTTTAACTGTTTCTTTGTTCATATTCCAAATGAGTGACTATGTCTTATAGACATTTTCTTCGAGTTTGCGAGATACTATCTTGCTGTGTGGTTCACTGTGGCCTTCAATTCCCAGCAGTCCTCCCACCTCCGCCTCCACAGTACTGGGATTACAGCCATGTACCACCATGCCAGGCTACTCCATACATTTTTAATTAGAAAAACCACTTGGGTCCACGTGGGGATTCCTGCTGCCCCGGCAGCTCCTCAACCCAGCGACAGCCCCTGCTGTGGAAAGGCCCAGGCACGCTCACGGTCAACGCTCGTCCAGCCCCAGCCAGTGGTGACGCACTCCGTCCCAGGATGGAAGTGGCCACAGGGACGGGGCAGGCACACGGGGGACACCCTCTCAGTGAACCTGGCAGGCGTGGCCAGCTTTATCAGGGCGACGTCGTAGCTTATTGTCTCTAAGGTGAAGTTGGGGTGCGTGAAAACCTGAGGGTGACAACCACAACCCAGTGAGGTCCTGGAGCAGCCACCGGTTCTCCTCCAAGGGCCCGGCCCCTGGCCCCTGCCCTGGTACCTCTTCAACGTCCAGCTTTTGCCAGTGCTCATCAGGGGAGCTCAGGTCATATACCCCAAGAATCACCTTGTCATTTTTCCTGTAAACAGACACAGGTGGGGCTGGGAACACCATGGGCCGCTGACCTCCCCACCCTGCCCTGCAGCTGGGAGCACAGTGCGCCTGCTCACTCGACTGCACAGTGGGCGGCGGTGATCACCCAGTGATGGCAGATGAGGGAGCCCCCACATTGGAATACATCTTCACCCTGTGGAGGAAGGAGTAGAGGATTGCATCTGTGGCCTGGACAGCCGCCCAGCCTGGCCAATCCCAGGGCACTCCCCACGTACCTTTATCACGTGCAGGTATGCCTGCCAGGGCCATGAGCCAGGAACCGCATCCTCGCCATTGATGATCCGAGAGAAGTCACTCAGCTTGGGAGGGATGGCGGGGACCCCGCAGTCTGGGGGGAGACGAGGGATGACTGAGGCCTGGAGCCTGTTTAGGCCTGACCCCAGCACCACAGAGCTACTGGTTTCCACCTCAGCTGGCCCAACCTATCTCAGGGCCCAATTCAACAGCCTACACCACCCCTGCAGCATTCCATAGTTTCTCCAACCTCTGGGTCCTAGGTTCTGTGACCTTCAGCCTACAGACTCCACCTCTTCACGGGTGCAGAGGGACATGGCTGTCCCCGCCTAGGCCTGTTCGGCCATAACAGGACACAGACAGGCCCTCAGGTGTCTAGGCTTGACCTCTGAGTCCCCCTCCTGGCTGGGTGGCTGGGACCTGGAGCTCACAGTTTTCATCTACTCTCCGGAAGCACTGGCTCCAGAGGTCAAGGCCCATTCCCTGGACAGGTGGGAGTAGCATGTGAAAGTCATACCTGTGTCCCTGCCCTGAGCCTCCAGCCAGACACTAGGCTGATAGAAGGAGACGTGTCTGACACTCACAGCACAGGGCCCAGAATTCACCACTGCTGCAGCTCCATTTCAGCAATCATCAGTCACTTAAAGGTTGGGCTTGTTAATTATTAAGAAATAATTTGGGACCGGGGCTATGGCTCAGTGGAATAAGCACTTCCCTGACAAGCCCAAGGGCCTGAGTTCAATCCCCGGTTCTGCCAAAAAGAAAGAAATAACTGGCCATGCTTACTGGAAGAATGATAGCCTCTTTAACAAATGGTGCTAGAAAAACTGGCTCTCTACATGCCGAAAATTAAAACTTGACCGAGGTCCATCACAATGCACTAAGCTAAAGTCAAAATGGATTAAATATCTAATCATTAAATCAGAATACTAATGTCCTAAAAGAGAAAGTAGAAGGAACTCTTGAAGACATAAGGGTAGGCAAAGAGTTCATGAAACAAAATCAAATCACACAGCTAATACTTGAAAGAATCAATAACTGGGACTGCCTCTTATTGAAAAGTTTTTGCGCATCAAAAGAAATTACCAACAAAGTGAAAAGAAAACCCACAAATTTTGAAAAAAATCTTAAATAATAAGCACCCAGACAAAGGTCTGCTCTCTAGAATTTATAAAGAACTAAAACATATTAAGGCCCTCAAATTTAAAGGCCCAATCTAGAAATGGCCATCTGAGATGAACACACACTTCTCAAAGGACAAAATTAAAGAAACAAATAAATATATGAAAAAATGCTCCACATCACTAGCCATCTGTGAAATACAAGTTAAAACAACACCTGAGATACCATCTCACTACAGAAAGAATGGCTATCATAAAGAAATCAACCAACAACACATGTTGGAGAGGATGTGGGGAAAAGGGAACACTTCTCCACTGCTGGTGGGAATGTAGACTGGTACAACCATTGTGGAGGTCAGTGTGGAGACTCCTCACAAAATTAGGACTGGAAATCCCATTCAAGCTGGCTATCCCCATAATAGGAATTTTCCCAGAGGAACTGAAAACATCATATCATAAGGATATATGTGTACCTATGTTTATAGAAGCACAATTTGTGATAGGCAAATCTTGGAAACAACCAGGATGCCCATCACATGACGAATGGTTGAAAAAGATGTGGTATTTCTGTATAATGGAGTATTACTCAGCTGTTAAGAATGATAAGTTTGAAGCATTTACACTGAAGTGGATGCCACTCGAAGATATACTCATAAGTGAAACAAACCAGACCCATATGTGCAAATATCATATAGTCTCCCTAGTATAAGAAATCAAAAGAAGATCAAATAGAAATGCATGACACAACTAAAAGGAAAGTGAGAACTTGAGGATTGGACAATGAGGAGAGGGTAATGAGAAAAGCTGGGAAACAGGACGGGGACAAAGGCGCATATTTGTACCCACAAGATGGGCAAGGCAAATATCCTGAGGAACACCAGCAGGTTTTTGAAAGTAGCAGTTAAATGGCAGGATTCTCAAACCGACTGTCTATATATGCTGATACCTATGAACTCAGCAACTGCACTGAAGATAGCAATGTGTAATAGAAGGGTCCCTCTTGGAATGCCTGCCATTCTGGTCTGCTAAATACATACTTCCTGTCATGAATACCAATTATTACCACACTGTCTCATAAATAAAAGTTTTTTTGAGTAATAAATGAAAAAAAGACACAAGGAAAAAAATGATACAGGATTATTCTACTACAAGGCTGTATATGGTTAGGTTTCTATATTTCTATGTAATAATATGTGTATAGTACTATTTTTTAAATTTTTCCCTCATATTCTGTAAGGACTTAAAATTCAGCACATCAATACTTGATGGAAAATATCTGTTCCATGTTATGCCTAAGATGTTTGATATTTAAACAGATAGGGTAAACTAAACTGCATATGTTGCAGGGTAATAATCAGCTTCTCTTCTGGATGGTTAACAATCTAATTTTGCAGATCAAGAATTGGAGAAATGGAAGGGCTTCAAGGTCAGTCAACATTTTGGCCCTAGCCTTTCAAGGTCAGTGAAGATTCAGGACATAGGAGAACCTGTACTGTAACATCATGTAACTCACTTGTGTCCCAAATTTTCTGATCAAGGAGATTATGGAGCCACAGAGGAAGGAGATTGATGATGTATAGTGTGCCTAAAGAGAGTCACATGGAGAGAAAACTTTCTCTCAGGCTTTCACAGAGAGCAAATTGGTCAAGCAATGGCTGTGACTCATCCACATGGCTGACACTGACAAAGGATCTACAAAGTGATGTACAGGGTTACAGGAAAACCCTGAGGGAACTTGACTGACCTTATCAGATACAAAAGTTCCTTTTTGGTATATACGTCTTGCTTTATCTTGGTCTTAACCATTCAGCAGAAAAATATAAAAGCAAGGTATATAAAGTAAAGCCATAATAATATGCTGAGCTGTAAATGGCTCTAGTCAACAACTTCTGTGGATATTGTGGACTGCTGGACTGTGTTGAAGTGTTTCCCTGAATTCAATCACCTATAATAATTGAATGCCAATAGAATACCCATCTATGACAGGACTGAACATAAAAAGGGGACACAAAAGAAGGACCATTCCGTATTTGTATGTACAGAACAGTTAGGATAAATATGCAGCTACTGTCATGTAATTCTATGAGAAGAAAGATTTGTACTAATAGTGTTTGGACAGGATATTCTATCTGCTTCATGTACTATAGATAACCACTAGGAAGATAACAATGTAAAAAGTATTAATTATTGAAACTGTACTAGAAATCAGCTTTTAAAAAGGATAAGTATATAGCTACATTCTTTTAATTCACTGAATAGAAGGATCTGCTCTAATAGTGTTTGTAAGTAGAATATCATGTCTGCACCTTGTACAACAAATAACCACTACAAAACAATATGTAATGCATTAATTATTGAATCTGTTTTACTAATTTGATTTGAAACTGTCTCATTGCTATTTGTTCTTCAATAAAATTATGGAAAAAAATCAAGAATGATAAACTCGTATCTTGGTCTTAACCATCCAGCAGAAAAGTATAAAAACGAAGTATAAGAAGTAAAGCCATATTATTATGCTGAGCTGTAAAAGTCAACAACTTCTGACATTGCCCGTTATATGGAAAACCCAATACTATTATGGACTACTGGACTTTTTGGAGTATTTTGCTGAATTCACACACCTATAATATTTAAATTGACAAAACTAAACAAAAAAAGGGGATACAAATGAAGGACCATTTTGTATCTGTATATAAAAAATAATAAAGATAGATATATAACTACTATCTCTTAATTCAATGAGAGGAAATATTGTACTAATAGTGTTTGAACAGGATATCATGTCTGCATCTTGTACTTTGAATAACCACTACAAAGACAACAATATGCAATGTATTAATTATTGAAACTGTCCTACTAATTGGTTTTGAAACTGTCTCGTTGATATTTGTTTCTCAATAAAATTAATAATAAAAAAATAATTTGGACTTTGATTGTGCACCATGGAAGGCCACAGCAAGGAGCAGTGGAATGAACTAGAAGACAGCTGTGATGAGCGGGCCCTGACCCCCGAGGTTCTCAGCCATGTACTGGCCTCACACTTGGCCTGCCCCAGATCTCACAGCCATGGCTACTAGGAGCCACTCTGGGCTCTCCACCTGCCACAGAAGCAAGGACACAACAGGCCTCCAGTGAAACTGGTTCTGATACACATAAAAAGATACAATCATCTACATGTGCAGTACCAGAGGGGAGAGAGAGAGAGAGAGATAGAGGGGGAGAGAGAGAGAGAGAGAGAGAGAGAGAGAGAGAGAGAGAGAGAGAGATTGAGAGAGACTGAGAGAGAGATTGAGAGAGAGACAGAGAGTCCCTTCCTGGAATGAGAGTGTGTATTACAGCATCAGAGCAGGAGCTGGATCTCCATAGCAACATGGGTAATCTCAGTAAAGAGATTGAGAAAAAGGAGAAAAAGGCATATGACAAAGTATAGCCCAGCGGAATGCTGTTTATGTCAATTGTTAAAATCTCTGTGTGTGTGTGTGTGTGTGTGTGTGTGTGTGTGTAGTCCATTTGTGTGAGCCAGCTTAGACTGACACACAGAACTCAGAACAGGAAGGAGGAAGGTTCAGAGCAAAGCAATAGCTTAACAGCTTTTGTGGATAACAAGGAAATATCTCCTGTAGCTTCCCTGCACCTCTGAAGGCAATGGGGTCCCTAGCAGCTCTTCTGGGGCTGTCCGAGGAGACTCAGCCTGGGCTCTTGCTCTTGCTATCTGCGCTTAACTGACATAGTCTGAATAAAAGCCTCATCTGTGGCCATACCACCCTGAATGCACTCGATCGCATCTGAAAAAACAGCCTCCACACTAGCTTCCAGGGTTTCTGCAGGAACGGGGAGGATGTCGGCTTCGTCACTCTGGGTGGAGGGTTCTGAGTTCTCGGTGTCAGTCTAAGCTGGCTCCCATAGAGTCCCATTTCATGTCCTTCGATACAGTATCCATGACCTGCACCCAATGAGTGATGACACTAACTCTTTACACTAACTCTTTGCATATAAAATAAGAAATGTGAGAGACTTTAGGGGGAAGAAAAAGGCCCCATCTGAGGTAGGTGTAGCAATGGGGCTGCCAGCTGAGGCAGGAGGAGCACTCGAACTCAGGAGTTCTGGGGCAGAGTGGGAACAAAGTGAGATCTTGTGTCAAAATCAAAAACAAAAGCAAAAGCAACAAAAGTATTTATTTATCTGAAGTAAATCTGCAAAAATGGTAATACCTGCTAAATCTAGACAGTACATACCTGATGTCATCTAACTATATATACATACATATATATATATATAGCTTCTTTTCTTTTTCGGTACTAGGGATTGAACTCAGGAACTTGTCGT
>PVKA01042922.1:0-17093 GCA_004027165.1 Ctenomys sociabilis | reverse complement strand
GGCTTGGAGGGGTTGGGGACAGGGATCCGCGTAGCGCGTGTGGGAAGAAGCCAAAGGCTCTCCCTCAGACTCACCACCCTCTCACTGATCTGGGAAGCCTGGTGAGTCCTGTAAATTTGCTCTCGCTGGGAGAGCTTGGCGCGGGATCCAGGAGGCCGCTGGAGTCAGCCACTGTCTCAGGCTGGTCTCTGGGGCTGGGTGGTGATAGGCGGGATGGAGCAGGATGGCGGAGTCGGCCGCGCTATCTCTGGCTGGTCCCAGGGGCTGGGTGGTGATAGGCGGGATGGAGCAAGATGGCGGAGTCGGCCGCGCTGTCTCTGGCCGGTCTCAGGGGCTGGGCGGGGGCGGGCGGGATGGAGCAGGACAGCGGAGTCGGCCGCGCTGTCTCTGCCCGGTCTCTCAAATGTTTCTTATATGCTAAGAGACAGACCATATAAAAATACATAAAAAGAAACATAAAAACTTGGGAAGTAACAGAAAGCAACTACAGAGTTTTCTTCTCGCTATATTTTCTCTTGTTCTTTTGTTTAATTGTTTCTGTTATCTATAAAGATATTGTTATAGTGTTACCTATAAAGATGTTGCTATCATTTCAAAACATCTTATTAGAAGCTATTATTTTTTGTAAGCCTCATGGTACAAACACAAAACAAAAATCTATAAAGACATCAAAAGTAATGAGAATCAAAACACAGTAGTACAAGAGAGCCCTAGTAGAGTAGATAATAAAAAGGTAGATTTTAAGAGAGAGAGAAACTAAAATGAAACTTGTAACCAAATCACTTAATGGTAGTAGTAAGACATTTTATGTTGAATAATTACCTTGAACTTAAGTAAATTAAATTCTCAATTAAACAACAAAAAGTAACAGAAGATTGAATGAGTGAATTTCTTCTTAATGTATTTAGTACAGGATCTACGGAGTCTCCCTACACAGACTGGACTCACAGTGATGCTTCCTGTTTCTCAGCCTCCCAAGGGCTGGGATTACAGGCACGCGCCACCACGTCCAGTCTCAATCACCATCTCAGGTCGCCCCAAGCACTCAGCTATGTCTTGCTTCAGGAAACTCACTTCACTGCTAAAACATACACAGACTGAAAATGAAGGATTAGACTAAGATACTTCGTACAGATAGAATCCAAAAGAAAGCAGGAATAGCCCTATTTACATCATCTGAAATAAACTTTAAATCAAAAGCAGAAATTCATTCTAGGGACATAAATATGGTTCCAAATACAGAAAACAATAAAGTTGACATACCACATCAACAGAATAAAAGACAAAAACTATATCATCATGTCAGTAGATGAAGAAATACATAATAAAATTCAGCAACCCTTCATAAAAATGCAGAACAGATTAGGCATAGGAGGAACAAAAACCATCCAAAATGAGCTGACAGCTAACATTTTATTAAAGTGGGAAAACGGAAAGCTTTGTCTGCAAGTTCTAGAAGAAGACAGTTCAAAAAGTTAAAGCCAGAACAGTCGAGAGAGACAGACAGACAGTGACAGCGACAGAAACAAAGACACACAGAGAGACAGAGACAGAGAGAGGAAAGAACATCAAAGTAGAAAAGATGTAAAACTGTTTGCTGATGACATGATCATATACATAGAAGACTCCCAAAACACTACAAAGAAACTATTATAACTAATAAATAAATTAAGCAAAGTCACAGGATATAAAATCATAAACTAAAAACCAGTAATGATATATGCCAATAGTAAATTATCTGAAATAGGAGTCAAGAAATGAAATTCATTAACAATAAGAACGCACACAGGCACACACATATATACACACACACACACACACACAGCCAAAGCCACAAAATGAGAAGCACTACACTATCAAATGTCAAAACTATTACAAAGCTATAGTAAATAATAAAATTGACAAAAGTACAGACCAGATGAAAATGATCCGGGGCTGGGGAGACAACTCAGTAGAATAAGCACTTCCCTGGGAAGTGCAAGGGCCTGAGTTCAATCCCCAGTTCCACAAAAAAAAAAAAAAAAGAAAGAAAATGATCCATTATACAATGAGAAACTAAAAGCAAGCAGCAGTAGCTGTCCTATTTTTCAGGCACAGCCAATGTCCAGCCAAATTAATAACCTAACAATGAACCTCATGGTCCAAGAAAAAAACAAGAACAATCCAAATCCAATAGTAGAAGGAAAGAAAGTATAAGGATTGTAAGGAAAATTAATGACATTGAATCTATTAAACAACTGACAGGGAATGTTTCAGGACACTGGGACGGACAAAGGTCTTTTAAACAAATCTAGACACACAGGAAACAAAACCAAGGCTCTGCATAAGAAACAGCAAGGTGCAGAGGCAGCCCGTTGAATGGGAGTAAATACGTGCAAAGTACGAATGTGACCAGGAGTGACATCAAGAGTGCCTAAGGAACTCCCAGCTCTAACTATCAAAGGAAGTCCATTTGAAAAATGGGCAGCAGATCCAAATGGACACCTTTCAAAGAAGGCACACAAGCAACTCAATTTACCCTCATAAGTGCTCCACAACACGAATCATCAGGGAAATACACCCCAAAACTACATAGCACCTCAGTCCTCTAAGAACGGCCACTGTTACAAAGGCCAAAGATAAGAATAGGTGCCAGTAAAGGTGAGGAGAAACATGAGTCCGTGCTCATTATTGGTGGAAATGTAAGCTAGGACAGCCATTGTGAAAAACAGCATGGAGAGTTCTCAAGAGCCTAAATCAGAGCCGTCATTTGGGACAGCAACCCCGCGAGAGTACATAGCAAAGAAACAGAATTGAAGAAACACCCGTACCCAGTGCTCATGGCAGCACTGCTCCTCATAGCCAAGAAATGGAAACCACTGAAGTATCCATCAGCTGATGAATGGATGAAGTAAATTTGGCAAATATTATAATTCATAATTGTGATATTTATAAATTATAAGTGGATGTTTCCCCGAAGTCTCACACAGTCAAGGAAGTGGGCTCTTCAGAGGTGCTGCATCTAGAGTTTGTGACTGGTTCACTGACTATGGCTGGGATCAGTGGGGTGAGAGCTACACATGCCCTGGGAAGGTAACCTGCGCCCTGTATAAGGGAGGAAAAGAGGCCTGCTCTGCTGTTTCTGCTCTTGCTGCTTTTGCTGTCTTCCACCACTGCAAACTGTTGCACCTCCGCCATGAGCTGCCCTGCCTTGGGACCAGCTGGTTACAGACTGAAGCCTCCAAAACCTGTGAGCTAAATGAACCTTTCCACCTCTAACTTCAGGTGTCAGGTATTTTGTCTCAGCAATGAAAGGAAAGTAACTCCCTTGGAATTTGGTACCAGGAATGGGGTTAGGATCCATAGGGACATGTGTCTGTTACTCTTCCTTTGTAAAACAGCTCTTCGCATGCTACCTTAGTGAAACTGAACATTTGACTAGGGAAAGCCAGGCCACTATGCAACCTGAGTTGCCTATTACATAATCCACCAAGTTATGAGGTTGAACGGAAATGATATATTCATAATCTGGCCAGGGCAGGTCCAGAAGGTACAAGTGAATTATATGAGGAAGTTGCCCAGATACCTAAGGCTCCAACACCTGCTATATTGCCTTCTGTTTCCCAGCATGCACTTTGGATTGTACAGGTCGTTGCCATGGGAACCAGGCCCTCTGGCATCTCTAGTATATGGACAGATCTCTGGCACTCTTTTATATTTGACTTTTTGGATGAATATTATAAACTGATCCTATCAATTACATGTTTTTCATTAAGTTGTTTTTTGTTTTTTTTTTTTTGTAAATCCTCACCACAACAGTACATCTATACAATGGAATTCTATTCAGGTATGAAAAGAATAAAATCCTACCATTTGCAGCAATATGGATAGAACTGGAGATCACTGTATTAAGTGAAATAAGATAGGTAAGGTAGGCATAGAAAGACAACACCATGTGATCTCACTCATACACAGAAAGTAAAAATACTGATCTCAGAGAAGGTGAGAGACAGTGGTGGTTACCGGAGGCTAGGCATTGAGGTGGGGCTGTAGGGGGAGGACGAAGAAACATTGACCAGGGACACTGAGTTAAAGATTGGAGCAGGAGTTCTGGAGCACTGTTCCATGGTGGGATGGCCATAGGGAATGACAATGCACTGTACATTTTTAAAAGGTAGAAGAAAAGAATTGACCCTGGCATGCCAAGACAGAGACTGAGTCTAGGCGTGGTGGCACGCATCGGTAGTCCTAGTGCTCGGGAGGCTGGAAACAAGAGGATCACTGCAAGTCTGGGCTGTGTAGTGAGACCCTGTAGACCCTGAAATACATACATAAAAAAGTTGAAAGTTTTCACCATACTAATATTTGAGTCAATAAATATGCTTCAACTGATTTAAACACTGTGCAGTATATACAAGTATTAGAAATTATATTATACCCCATTAGTTTGTATGGTTTATGTTTTTATGTACAAATTAAAAATAAATTTTTAAGGGCCTCCCCTTAGAGAGTTGCTGGGAAGATGAAGGGGGAAAGTTACTTTCGGGACCTCGGAGATGCCAATGACGTAAAGGCTTTATCAGAAAATAATTTTAACAGAAGCCCTGTTGGTCCTAGTGCCCAGGATTTCTGTGAGAGTCGGAAATTTGCAGCTTTTCGGAGCAGTGATGTCACAGCTAATGATGGAGGGTTCAGCCAAGCGCTCAGTCCCCTTAATATCATTTCCATCTTCATGAGCTAGAAGCGCCGTTCCCCTGCTCTGCCGCTAGATGGCAGTTGCCTCCCAGAGCAACTGAGCTGGCGGGAAGGCTGTGCAACTCGCCAGGCCATGTTCAGGTTTCTCTTCAGATCAGATCGCTTAAATCTTTTGCCTTCTACTAAAAAAGCCAAGGTCTTCCCAAGACTGATATTACAAGTCAGGCTTAAAGTTAACATTAAACGAATGTCAAACCCCTCAAAGGTTGTATTTTTCACTTAGTAACTAAGGAATTCGGGGCCAGGGGGCCTTCTTCAAACTCAAAGGTGCAGGAGTGAGGAGTGATTGTCCACAAGACACTGTACATTTTCCACAAAGACACCCATTCTTGTGACCTTGTTTGTTCCTACAGCAGAAGGAACAAACAAGTCCCTACAAGTCCCTTTGTTGTCCTGTCCTTCCAGAACCCCCCCCCATTCTACAAATGACTGCATTCTGTATTTATTAATAGCTCTCTGTCCCCAAAGTGTAAATTCTGGGAAAGCAGACCCTGTTGTGTCACCTACAGCAGTACCCTCAGCATAAGAAGTACACCACAGTAAAATGCTAGATAAAACCTGAAGTTCAATGAACACACACGATTCCAAGTTGCTCCTCCACCAGCTGGAATAATGCCCTCTCTCTTCTCAGAAAGCAAATCCAAATGCAGGCAAACCAGAGAGCCAGTGTCCCGCCAGCCCAGGACTTAATTCTGTAGCGGGTCTCTTCTCTGTAAATCACATTTCATCTGTGTCCCTCAGGCCACAAATCAAGGCTAATAAGCTATGGGCATCAGTTGGGCAGGTTTTTGTAAAATTCTGGAGTCCTTCTAAAGGCTTGCATCTCCTTCACGTGGTCTTCAGCCTACATCTCCAGCTATCACAGTTGCTTCCAGTGCCAATCAATTCATTCTCTTCCTCCAGAAACTACCCCTGATACGGCACTCCAGCTACACAGCCTTGGGCTGCTGCTCTCCTCAGACACGGAACCCTCACTTCTGCATCCCTGCCCCTCCAGGGTGCCCCAGTGTTGCCCTTCTCCGTCCTCCTGCCACCACCCCCAGGGTCAGGCACTCATTGTCCTGGACAGATGCCAGGGCATTAAATGCACAGCTCTCACCGTGGTCATCTGCTTCCATCACTCTGTGAACCCAGGAAAGATCGCTCTACACTATTTCCTTGGGAAGCCATCCCTACACCCTGCCTCTCAGAGCAGGACTGACCCTCTGCCTCTTTGGTCTCTGCTATGCTTCCTGTAGCCTCTGCTTGCACTGTAATCTCCTCTATTGCAATGAGGTCTTAGCCAGCCACTTCCCTACTGAACTAGGTCTCTAAGAGAAGGTTGAACCACATTGGTGTTTTTATGCCCACTGCCCTAGAAAGGATCTAGAGCATATTGATGATCATAATTGCTCCCAGCCGCCTACTCAATGAAATCTAAGCCTCTTTCATGCCATTGCCTGTCACCAACACGTCCCTCCATCATTCCCTAATGTGCTGCCCACTGCCAGCTTGGCTGAGACCCTCTGAGCACCTCTTTTTGCACAGATTTGGGATTGCCTTACTGCCCTGGGAAAATGGCCACCAGGTGGAGAAATTAGAACATGATGCCAGGTTGTACTGAAAATGGTAGTGTATGCTGAAGTGAAGGTTCCAGAGCCAGGCCACATGGGGTTCCAGTCTCCCTCCTGCTACTCACTGACTGTGACTTGGATGTCTATTCTCTCTCTCTCTCTCTCTCTCTCTCTCTCTCTCTCTCTTTCTCTCTCTCTCTCTGTCTTTCTCTCTGAGTACCATTTCTTTACTACCAAAACTGTATTAACTTTCTCCTAAGAGTTTCTTGGAGAACTTGCTTAACATATGCAAAGCTCTGGAACAATCTTGACATACACTCAGCCCTGAAATCATTCTCATGCTTGGTTGTCCCCTATATGTCAGCCACAGTGATAATCCTAATAAGACTAGAGAGCCACAGTGATAATCCTAACAAGAGTAGAGATGCACAGGATCTCCCACCAAAGTATGAGAGGGCAAAAGCCCACATTCATGGTTAGAAAGTGACACAGCAAGGGCTTGAGGCCAGAGCTAGCTGATTCACTCCACTTTGCTAGTACTCCCCAAATTTCAGTAAACTGTATACCACTGAGTGAGTTTTGCCATATGTGAACTACATTTACCAAATATCATTTCATTTCCCTTTGCATAACTATAGTATAAATGTAACCATCATTTTCCTTTCACAGATGAGTTTGATGTGATTACTAACTACATTAATTCAAATTAAAATACCTTTATACTTCTTAACATAATTTTCCACCTGTATTTCATCTAAAAAATTGTGTATATCACAGTACTACTTAGTAAACATAGTACTGAGTCATAATGCTCAGACTGTTTTTAATCATGAATTTTACAAGAATAAAGTAAATCCTTAATTTATTTTATAAATAAGAAGGGCCTTAAAAGAGATTTATTGCAGGAACAAATGGAGATCCAGTGACACACCTTTGTAGGGAATGTGGGGTGGGGAGTTCTGGGGACAGAACTCAGGCCTTGCATGCAGGGAAGCACTTTACTACTGGTAAAGAAAGGAAACTAGGGGAGCACTGTATCTCCACCTTCAGAGATAGGCTGGGGACCCAGAGCCATCAAGAGGGCTCCGGGAAAGGCCGGCTGGGGCCGCGCGCTGCAGGCGGCAGGGGAACGCCTCCAGGAGATGTAACAGCCAGACACGACAGGACCCGGCGAGTAAACACTGCTTACCGTGATGACTGGGTATGTGAACTGAAGTCAGCACTTAGCCCTGTGCGGAAGCCAGCGGCCGCCTCTACGTGCTTCCCGGGGCTCCCACACGTGCACATTTTCCTGCTCCAACACATACTTAAGGCAAACGCCGGCCTGCGGTGTGGCATCTCTTTTATGCCTGCTTACTTGGGCCAGGCTGTGATTCCCTCGTGGACAAGCCTCTCCTTATTTGACCTTATTGGAAGGATTTTAAAAAATCCTCCTTCTGATTCTCCCTGTAATTCTTCCTATTCTTTCTTGTGTCGAATGAAAAGGAGGTTTGTGGAGTGCTTGGCGGATCTCCAAGCTGTAGGAGAAGAGCTGGAAGCTCTTCCCCAGCTGGCAGCACAGCATCCTTTTTTTCGGAAAATGTCTAAAGGACCACACGCTAAAAAGAGTTAATGCCATAGGCCTGACCTGCCGTGCTTAGAGAGCCCCGCTCACACGGGAGACCTGTGGCTGACACCAGGAAATCGAAGTCCAGATGATTCCCACCATAACCGAAATGCATGCACCGTTTGTGTGAACAGTGTACTTTGCGCTTTCCTAAGGAAGCCTATGGTCGGGCGCAAGCCAGGCAACCTCAGCCCAATTTCAAAGAGGAACGGAAAAAAAAAAAACACCTCAGGATGACTCCAACAAGTTTTCCTGATCAGAAACAGTTCATGCATGTTGTCTCAATATAACGTGATACTGGGGGGCTGAAGGGTAGAAAACACTCCTGGAAGCTTGCATCTCACCCTCCCTGGACGTGGTCCCATGCGTGAGCCCCTTCATTTGTTTTCTTCCTGTCGTTTTGCTGCTCTTAACCATACTCACGGATGCAACTACGTGATGCCATGAGCATCCTCCCAGGGTGTCAGGGAGCACAGGCGCAGGTGTGGGGAAGCCACCAGCGCAAGTCCTTCTGCTTGTCTGCGCCCCAGGGATATAAGACGGGTTGTGGCCTGAAACCCGAGAAACAACTTGAGCAGACCATGAAATTTAAATATAAACTCCCAGCACATCAGCTAGGGAGCTGCTCTCTGTCCTGGACTTGCAGGAAACCACCATGAACGTTTTTTTAGGAGAAGAGCAGGAAGGAGGTATTTGGCCCTGCGGAGCATCATTTAGCTCATGGGCTGGTCATGCATGGAAGAAGAGAAAGAAGTCGATGCCTGCGAACACAAGTGCGCTCCTTGGGATAGAACCTTGAGAAAACTAGAAGCCCGAGGTTCCTCCTTGCTGTTTTTAGGGTTCAGCCTGCTACCCAGGTCTTTAGAAAATGATGGACATGAAGGGACTCTCAGAGGTTGTCGTCTCCTCTCCTCTCGGGCTGGAAATCCTCTGTGGGGCGCCACTGTCAGGCGCAGCTCAAGCACACTGACCCTCACCGCTTCTCCACGTTTTCTCTAAACTGCTCTAAAAACACCTTACTGGTGGAAAAGTTTTTCCAGCTGTCATTCAAATCAGATTTGCAGGTATAAATATCTGTAAGCAGATAGTACCTGACTTCTCTTAGAAATCCATCTGATTTTTGCTTTCCATTCCATTGTATGTATTTGCTTAATATAAAAACACTATAGCCTTGAAATAGCCTGTCATGCTTATATTTTGGTGGTAATATTAATTTCCATTTTTAAAAGCCTGGACTTCAAGAGATCAGAGATAAAATACATTTTATGTATCTTTCTTCCCAATATACAAAAGTACAAAAAAAGGATGTCATTCATAATTCCCCTACCCCCATCCCAGATAACTCCAATATTTTAGTGCCTTCCTCACAGGATTTTTGTTTTAAAAGAATATAGAACAACTATACTATATCATGAAAAGTTTCACTGCAGAAAAAAATTAGACAAGAAGTAACATTTCAATAAAAGTTCCTGAAATCTAACTTTGACTAGAAAACTTAGAGGTGAGAGAGACAGAAAATTAGATATAATAACCATGTTTCCATTTTAAAATATACCTTTTAAGCAAAGACTCAAATGCTGCAGCTATAACCCAGCAGCGGTGCAAGCCAGAGAACTGAGGGAAGGCTGAGTGCACGTTTGCGCACTCTGATGCTTTGCTAATAGAAGGTTAGGCGGCTGGGAACCCTCTTGTTACGCAAAGCAGCTGTCAGCAAAAGCGCTGCTAGGATTTTATAAATAAATCTCTCAGATATAGACATAATAGAGATTTGCAACAGATAGAGAACTGCGTCTCATAGGAGAGCTACTTGTGCAGCCACAACTGTTAAACTCTGTGACTGATTAAAAAGGAGACCCAGCTAGGCTTCGAGCACACAAAAGATGGGAATATTGTGTGCACATGTGCGCACGCGCACACAGGGAGGGCGACGCAGGTGAGGAAGGGCCAACGTCCTCGTGAGCAACGTCACAGAAGGCACGTAGCTAAAGGACAGAATTTACTCCAGAGGTGAGAAACCTAGGGACATCTGCAGTGTCTGAAAGAAGCTGAGCACTTGCCCTGCTACAAATCCCAATTCCAGTTCAAGCTTAGCTCATCACCAGCTGGTGTCCTGTGCAAGTTAGCATACTTCTCAGAGTTAATTTTCTCATCCCTGAAATGGATGTAGCATGGCTAATTTTTTTCATTTATACTAATGGTTTATCTTTGAAAAGAGTGTGTGGTGGCCGAGGAGATACCTCAGTGGTCTAAGCACTTGTCTGGCAAGTGCAAGGGCCCAGGTTCTAGCCCCAGTACCACGCGCTATGCTGGCCTCAGAATCCCAGGAACACTGTGCCCGCCAGAAAAACTGGGTGTGCTGGTGCACAACTGTAATCCCAGCCCTGGGGAGGCTGAGACAGGAGGCTCACTAGGAGTCTGAGCTGCAGAGCGGTATTCTGTACTGAATAAATAAATAAATGATTAAAATTTGAAAAGAGAGTTTGTGTTATTTGCAGGTTTGTTTTCTGTAAGAAGATTCTTTTTGGTTTATGTCTTGTACTAAGTAACTAATTTGAAGATAATGACACACTGTAATAATTATTGCTATTCTCTTATTATTTGGTCATGGAATTTCATTTTTTAATAAAATAAAACATAAAAGAATAAATGGCAAGGGCCAGCCAAATAGCTCAGTGAATTAAAGAGCCTGCAAGCAGGAGCAGGGGCTGCCAGGGGGGGGTTGTGTTCAATCCCTGGTCATGCCATGCTGGCCCCACCCTCTCCACTCCCCACCCCCACCCACCCTCCCACCCCCACATGCTGAGTTAGCAATTGAGACTGGGCGTGGTGTCACAGACCCATAATATCAGCTCTTGGGAGGCTGTAAACAGGCAGATCACTGAGTCTGTTCTAGTAGTGAGAGGCTGAATACCCTGTAGACCCTTCCCTAAAATACAAAAAACATTTTTTAAAAAATGGCTATAGCAATGCTCACCTTGAAAGGTTAAATAAAATTTGTACATTTCAGAGGGTATGGCATGTAATAAATATTTAATAAATGAAGACTTATGCTGATAAAATAAAAATAAATGTGACAAAATATATGACATAACATATATATATATATATATATATATATATGACAAAACATAAACGAAAGCACTTTGTAATAGATGTAGTTATTTGGGATGTGGCCAAATCTCACTGGAAAGCTGATCTGCATTCTATAAAGACACCATACAGCAGCGGACAGGTGTCACATGAAGGCTGACTCTCTGATGGGAGCTGCTGCTTAAACTCCTGTGGTGCAAAGCACAAGCTCTCCTCAGCGAGGTTCCTGCTCTGGAGGACGGCCAAGAAAACAGCTGTGCCTGCCACAACTCCAAAAGGAAAAGGGACTGCGGTGCTGACCCCAGGGACTGCAGCACCGTGAGTGTGAGTACAGCGCAAGCCCAACGTGGAGCTTTAAAGGGCCACCTGCCCGCCCCTGGCTCCTTGGTCAGAGGCTAACACTGCTGAGAAAGGGTTCATGAACACAAACAGGAATCAGGAGCATCAGATGTAGAAGGGACTCAGGCTGGGTGAGGATCCGACAGCATCCTGACTTTTTCAAGTGTATCAATCATGTAAATTCAGCATCTAAAACAAGGGCAGGGGTGGCAAGACAGCTCAGTGAACTAAGCACCTGCTTTGGCAAGCACAGAGACCAGGGTTCAGTCCCCAGGCCCCCATGCTGCACCGGCCCCACCCTCAGGGCACACTGAGCCAGCAAGTGAGTCCAGACCTGATAGCATAGGTCTGTAATCCCTAATCCCTGTGCTGGGGAGGCTGAAAATGGGAGGATCACTATGAGTCAGAGCTGTGCAGTAAGACCCTGTACCAAGTACATAAAAGGAAAAAGAAAAACAAAAAGGCCAAGGGGGTATCTGCAAAAACAAAATCAGGAAATCTTTCCACCATAACCCAAAGACAATATGGGCATCATTCCAATTAACATGAGAGGAGTTATAGTTTTAATTATAGTTTTAATTAATAAGATTATTATTAGATGACATACATGAAACACTTAGTACAGGTGTTGATTTCAATAATCTTCCATATTAGGAAGATTAAGATTCGTTTTATTTTAACAATTTACAATACAATTTTTCTTATGTATTTAGTACAGGGACTATAGGGTCTCACTATGTAGACCCATAGTGATTCTCCTGTTTTCAGCCTGCCAAGCTCTGGGATCATAGGTGCATGCTACCACACCCAGTCTCAATTGCCAACTCCATGCTCTCAGTGGGCGGAGCCAACATGGCACGCTGGGGATCGAACCCCAGCTGCTGTGCTCTGCCTAAGCAAGTGCTTTAGTCTGCTGAGCTATCTGGCTAGCCCTTACAATTTTGGAGTAAGTCACTAATATTAATTCAGGACTGGGGATATAGCTCAACAGCAAGGCCCCAAATTCCATCCCTGGTACCACAAAAGAGGGATATGCCTAATGTTCACTCGAAGTCTGGAATATGCTGACAAGGCCCGAGAAGCAAGAGAATGCCCAATTTTTTAAAATTTAATATTGAAGTTAGCTCTGCCTTGCACGGTAGGTGTCCCCTGAGCACAGGACAAAGGTCCAGAGGGAGGGGCAGGGATCACCAAGGATGGAAACATGCAAAAGAATCCATGCCTTGATGTAGCCTACACTAGTATTCATCTCCTTCTATTCTTACACTGCTTTTGCTTTAAGGCCAGGTCTTGCTGTGCAGACAAGACTGGCATTGAACTCTCAATCTTCCCGTGCCAGCACCCTGGGAGCTAGGATTGGAGGTATGCGTCACCCTCCCAGCTAGCACTCACTCGTCTGAAATTGTGCCTTGACATAAAGTAATGCAACCAGTGACACCTTGAACAAGTAAAGATGTACCCATCCTTTGTGACGATGGTTAAGCAGCAGTCAAACAAAAGCCCCAAGACTGGGCTCTCTGAACAATGTTCACTCTCCTCTGGTTTTGTCCTGATCCCACACTCAAATGAATATCCTGTTATCCATGAATTAATGTATATAATTAACTATATTAAACAAAGTACAATAGTAAGGGAAGAAAAGAAAGAAGATAATTAGTTCAACAGACTAAGATAAAAATTATAGTAAGATAATTGTGTGTGCTACTGCCTTCATTTCTCCAAAAGACCACAAACTTATGATCCCTCAAAGATACATCTACATTCTGCCCCTTGCACCTGTGTGTCACCTTATTTGGAAAAAGAGATTTGCAGAAGATTAAATTAAAGATCTTGAATCTTGGATTATGCACATGGACGTTAAATCCAGTCGTAAGTGTCTTTGTGAGAGAGACAAGGGAAGAGTTCACATAGATGCAACAGGATTGGCTAGTGTCCAGCGAGACAGAGGCTGCAGCAGTAAGGCCCCAGTCAAGGGGCTCAGCAGCCACTTTTCCTCTAGGAAAGGAAGTTCCCCTAGAGCCTCCAGGAGGAACAGGGTCCAGGTGACAACTTGTTTTTGAAGCTGATGTCAGACTTCCAGCTTCCAACCATGAGAGAGTAAGTTTCAGTTGTCTTGTTCAACCAGACCTCTCACTGCTCAGCTTTGGTGTATGCTGCTGAGAGGATTCTGGAGGCCTGGACATCAAGCTTGTGCTGTCTTAGTGAAGTGCAAACCATTTCCCACTCAGGAACTTGTAGAGCACTTGGTAACATAAACCTTAGAGTCCCAGGGAGCTATACATCCTGGTGATAACTCCTCCAAGACCTGAGAATTGCTTTCCCTTTTTAAATCTGGAGGATGTGGCTCAGGCTGATGAGTGTGCACATTGTGTGAAGGTGGACGCAAAGTTATTGGTCCAAAACAATTCTGAAGTCCCCAGAGGACCCATACGCTGGCCAGTAGAGGCGTCCCACACTGCAGCTGCCAGAAGAGCTAACTTTCACTTCTCCTTAGCACCGAGCAGAGAAGGAAATTAGGAGGGCACTTCTCTGCTTAGATGGTTCTTACACAGAGTACAATCATTTAAATTATCTGTGGGACTCAGTTCACTGGAGCTTTGACCCCCTTAACAATAGCTTGTGAGAAGGTTAGAATTTTAGGCCTTAATTTCTCCCTGGGAAGCTGGTGATAGAGGAGGCCTTTTCACATGTGAAGCTGATCTATTCGGCAGGCTTTTTATTATTTCAGGGTAGGGGTCTCTATGGACTTTCTTTTGCAGCATTTTATGGCACCATTTGATCTGCTGTTAGAACTTCTGGTAAGTGACAAATAGATGAGCCTGGGTGGAGCATTTCAAATCAGTGACACTGTTGAGAATGGCTGGTGCAAGGTAAGGGGAAGAGATCAGATTAGAGCCCAAATCCAGCACGGACTGCCCCGTGGGAACTTGCGATTTGATAAGCTGCATTTAGGAAGACAGCTGGATAACCTGTGTGTAAAACAGCATCAAGAATCAATTTGCAGGGCCAGGAAGATGGCTCAGTGGAATAAGCGCTTACCTGACAAGTGCAGGGACCTGAGTTCAATCCCCAGTTCCACAAAAAAAAAAAAAAAAAAAGAATCAATGCTTCTGTCTAGATACAGAGGGTATGCAAACTTGGATATTTCCGGCTTATTCCAGAATTTACAGAGACAAAATCCTATGTGCCTCTCAGTAAGGCACAGGAGGCTCAGAAACTGCCATCAAGGCAGGGAGCACCTGCCAGTCTCCTTCCGTGAAGAGGATGGCCCCGCCTGGTAGCTCTGGCATGATATGATGGATTGCCTGATGGAGCTGGTCTGTTTGTTGGGAATGATTTTGGCTTCATTCCTGGTGTTTCCTTCATAAGCAAAAGCTCCCCAGCCGTATATAGTGTCCACCAGCTCCCCTACTCCCTTGACTGAGGAGCTGGAAAGAGAGAATGGCCATGCCAGGCCTTACCTATCAGCTCTGCTCTGACACCCAGATTTCTTTTCCTCTCCACTGGAAACTGAATTGCTCTGCAAACAGCCTGGCACTCAGGCTGAGCCTAGAGAAGCCAGTGGACAGTGTGCTGCTTGGGGAGCTCAGCATCAGCAGATGACTCCATGCACTTTATTTCTTCATCTTCTTTGAAAAGAAGAGAGGAAGTAAAATTAACAGGTTGCAATATACTGCTGGGGAAAGGAAGGGAGTGCAAGTGAAAACTGGAGGACAAAGTGGATGTGTCACAGATTCCTAAACTTCATAGGAAGGCAGAAATGTTCCTACCATTTCTTTCTACAAACTACACAATTGGGAGCCCTTATAGAACCCCCAAATGTGTGACATAAGAAAATCAAAAGTGGTCAGTCATTTTTCAATATAACCACTCCACAATGCCAACTTTCTACACATCGGCAAAAGAAGCTTGCATGTATGTGGTACTGAGTTTTGAGCCCAGGGCCTTCATGATGAGCTCCACCTGTAGCCCTTTTTTAAATTTTAAGACACACTTTCACTAAGTTGCTATATTGCTCTGGCTGATCTCAAAATTGCCATCGTCCTGCCTTAGCCTCCCAATGCTGGAGTTAAAGGCATCTCATCCAATTTGCCAATGGGGTTTTATATACAAATGTGCTATACATGATCTGGCAGCTTCTGGTCAGTGACTTGGAAATAATTTGGTGAAATAAGACTGCAGAAAATCCTGAATAGGGAAGGCCTAAAGCAAGCTCTGCATGTTGATCTCTTAAGTAGAACACACTGGAGGTCAGGTCTGAATTCAAATCCTGGATCTACCACTTTCTGACCCTGGCAAGCTGTTTAGCCTCTCCAGACCTCACCAGTTTGAGTCTGTGTAAAATGGGGCAATAATGCTTGTATTTCAGGGTTGCTGTGAGAATGAATCTGAACAGTAGCATGCATTTTTAACCTGAATGTGCACAGCCTTTACCCACCTGTGACTCTAGTACAATGACAGTGACATTGGTGTGTAAATCCTGCAGCCTCTTATTGTCATCTGTAGAACTGCTGACCTTCCCACTTTTTGGTGCTGCTAGCTTTCTCCTTTTCCCTTATTTCAGAAGGAAGCCCTTTGCAACATGTGAGCACTCCCTGCAGTCATCGTGTTCCATTGTTTATTTACATGTACGTGGACAAATGGAGTCCTATTCTATTCAGTTAGTCCATGTTACTATCATTGCTATTTTAACATTCAAAGGCTCCAGATCTGCCCAGCTGGAGCCTTTCAGACCAGCTTCTGCAGCCCTTTGCTGAATTGCCATCAATCTTTAAATATCTCTACACTCTCTTGCTAAATGAGTTTGTTGTCTACTTTTCCTTCACTCTTCCTGAATTTCTCCATGGAGGCCTGGTCCCCTTAAAAAGAAAGGAGTGAGGGGGGGTACACATCTGTAATCCCACAACTAGAGAGGCTGAGGTAGGAGAATCACAGTGAATTCAAGACCAGCCTAGGCTACATAGTGAGATCCTCCTCAAAACAAATTCTTTTGAGAAACAACAAGGGGGTCTTAGAAGCCAAGATTTAATCACTTGTGTTGTTTCCAGCTATTGGGGTATCATTGCTTCAAGCCCCCCCATAACTGGAAGAGTCAAAGAAAATACATATATTTAATCATGAGTGTAATATATAAGCGTACACACAAAGCTTTAGATCCATAGCTGTTTTTCTACATATCCATTGAAAATCATAAATTTATACTGATCTCCAACTCAAATCCAATGCTTAACAGCTTTTTCAATCCACACTTACAATGATATTCTTTGACCATATGAAACCTAGCATACATCTATACCTACACGTTTATCTATACCTATACCTATATCTATATCTATCAAACATCTTTATTACAGGACTTCAGCCAGGAAGAAGGACAAACTTGCCTTTCCAGCCCGCATTTTCCTTTTCCAGGGCTCAGCTCCTCCCACTGTAGCACCCAGCCATCTGCTCAATGCTGCTGAGCTGGTCCTGATGCGGTGCAGGTGAAAAACCTGCCCTTAATATTATGGGCTCAGGATGTATACTTCATTTTTATACTTTTATGCTTTTCTGCTAGATGGTTAAGACCTAGGTAGATCAAAACTTATATACCAACACATGAACTTTATATTTCCTATGTGGTCAGTGAAGACCTCTCAGGGTTTATCTTGTAGTCCTGTACATTATTCTGTAGTTCCTTTGTCTGTGTCATCCATGTGGATGAGTCACAGCCAAATATTAAGCTGAGCTGTAAATGGATATGGTCGACAATTTCTTTGAATAACTCCCTA
>PVKA01042921.1:0-17093 GCA_004027165.1 Ctenomys sociabilis | reverse complement strand
ACCACATAGGAAATATAAAGTTCTTGTGTTGGTATATAAGTCTTGATCTACCTAGGTCTTAACCATCCAGCAGAAAAGTATAAAAATGAAGTATACATCGTGAGCCCATAATATTAAGCTGAGCTGTAAATGGATATGGTCGACAATTTCTTTGAATAACTCACTATTGTTGTAGAATGCTGGACTGTGTTGGATTGTGATGTTGAGTTCAAGCACCTAAGTTAGTTGAATGACAATGGAGTACCCACTTTTGACAGGTGTAGACAAAGGAAGGATTTGTAGAAAGAAAAAATCATGATGTGTGTGGATAGACAGTACAGTTGGGATAGATAACACTGTGCTTCTACATAATTCTATGAGAGGCAAGATCTGCACTAATGGTGGTTGGACAGGATATTATGTCGGCTTTTAGTACTATGGTCATCCACTAGGTAAATAATTATTGAATTTTTGATATAATTCAGGTATAAAAACTAAGATATGTAAGCAACTACACTCTTAATTCACTGATAAGAGATATCTGCTAAAATTATATCTGTAAATATAATATCATGTATGCACCTTGTACAATACCAAAACGTTATGAAAACAGTTTGCAATGTATTAATTCATCGAATCTGTATGGTTAAGGTGTCTTAAAACTGTCTGACATTTGTATTTTAATAAAATAAAATAAGTGAAAAAAAAAGAAAACAAAGTTTTACTGTACTGAAATGGGAATAATAATATTTCAGGATATACAGATAGACCTTAAAACCCTCTGTATGCAAAAATTATAGAAGTCAATTGAAATCTCTAAGTAAACTGATGAACATGAAAAGTCTTATACAAGGAGCTTGTCTCACTCACAGATCAAAGTTCCTTGGAGTACAGCAGCAGTGCAGAGCTCGTAGGGGGAGCAGGGGCACGGAGTCCCGGTCTGCTGGCATGGACCCAGGAAGAGGAGCAGAAGTGCACAGCTAGGCCTGGTGGGACCAGGACTTTAGCCTGGACCTATGGGGAGATCCTGATGGCATCAAAAGTGGCCCAAGGTGGCTTCGGTGAATGAGTCTGCCAGTATACCCCAGGTACATGAAAAGGAGGCACCTATAAAAACTCAAGGGATCTAGTTTATATACAAATTCCAATGTACAATCTCTTTCATTATATAGCTATAGTTTTGGTCATATAGTCTAAGGTACAAACCCATTAGTTAACAAAGTTTGTCAATATCTAAGTTTCACTTGTTGACATTAATATTGCTAATTGTACTACTGTAACTAGGATACCATATATGGCTTAACCATATATTCTCCCTTGGGTAATAATATGGGGAAGGATGGGAATAATAACCTCACCTAAGCCCTATACTGAAATGGAGAGGACAGTATCAGACAAAACATAATTTCTCACTCAATAAATAGAGAAAGCAAGATCATGGGACAAACACAAACCAAGAATCTTCGACACACATAAGAGATACTTTAAAAACAGACTCTTTTTAGAGAGGCTCTGGTTGCAGTAATGTAGCTAACTACTATCAAAATTTCACAAAATAATCATAGAAATCAAAATAAATGAAGCAAATGCAATCTGAGGCCCCTAGCTTACCAGGAGACATTAACATAAGAGAAATTGAAAGTCGCACACCTGAAAGCTCTGAAATAGTAGCAACTCAAGAAGAGAACAACGGGAGAAGAGTGTAGAGGAAATCATATCAGATTTTTTCAGGTAAAAAACACAATAAAAAATATAATGAAAGAATTATATCGAGCATATCTAAAGAAGACACTAATAAAAGAAAGAAGACCATTGGAAAATGATACAAACATTTAATGCACAACATAGGAAAGAAATAGAAGGCATGAAAGCTATGCAGGAAATGAAAAACAATTAAACGTTGGCAAAACCATTTGAATGAAAATGAAAATAGACTTTCATACCTTAAGACATAGTTGCAGATAGCAACCAGGAAAGGGAAAGTCTCTTAAAAAAACAAGAAACAAGGAAATAATAATTCAACAGGTACAAGATGATGCAAAGATGAACAAGACTAATATGCATCAATGAAAAAGAAGAATCCAACACAAAAGACATTAAAATATTTACAGAAGTAATAGCAGAAAACTTACCAAGTGTGGGAAAATAAACTGACCCTCAATAACTTAGGCATAAGCAACTCCAAATAGCATGAACCAAAACCGGTACACACGCAGACAAAATAATCCAGCTCCCAGAAATTCAGCACAGAACAAAGCTACCAGAAAAAAAGGAACAGATCACATTTAAAGGAAAGTTCATAGAATCACAGCACATTTCTCAGTGCAAACCATCAAGTCTAGAACAGCATAGAGGAAAGTATTTCAAGTCCTACAAGAACACAAATTCCATCCCAGATTGATATTGCCTGAAAAACGCTTTAAAAACTAATAGAGAAGTGAAATAGTTTCATAACAAATGACAACTAAAGAAAGTCATGATCCACAAACCAACCTCACAAACAATACTGAAAGATATTCTAGGAGCCAAGGATATAACTGAGCAGTATAAGTGCCTGCCTGGCAAGTGAAACTGGAAGTTCTGAGTTTGGTCCCTGAAACTGATAAAAAAAAAAAAAAAAAAAAAAAAAAAACTTGAAACAATTAGCAACTGGGACCACCTCTTACTGAGAACTTTTTGCATGTCAAAAGCAATTACAAACAAAGTGAAAAGACAACCTACAAATTCCAAAATAATCTTAACTAATAAAAAATCAGACAAAGGTCTGTTCTCTACAATTTATAAAGAAAAAAAAAGAAAGAAAGAAAGAAGGGCCCTTAAATTTAAAGACCCAATTCAGAAATGTGCATCTGAGACAAACACATACTTCTCAGTGAATAAAATTAAAGAAGCAAATAAATATACAAAAAAATGCTTCACATCACTAGCCATCCATGAAATGCAAATTAAAACAACACTGAGATACCATCTCATCCCATAAAGAATGGCTATCATAAAGAAATCAGCCAACAACAAATGCTGGAGGCAAAAGCAACCCTTCTCCACTGCTGGTGGGAATGTAGACTGGTTCAACCATTATGGAAATCAATGTGGACACTGCCTAAAAATTAGGACAGGAAACCCTATCCAAACCAGTTATCCCCCTACTGGGTATTTTCCCAAAAGAACTAAAAACGTCATATCATAGCGATACATGTACACCTATGTTTACAGCAGCACAATTTGTGATAGACAAATCTTGGAAACAACCAAGATGACAGTCACCTGAGGAGTGGATGAAAAAGATGTGCTATTTTTATACAATGGAGAATTACTCAGCTATAAAGAATGGTAAACTTGAGGCCTTTATATCTAAGTGGATGCCACTTGAAGATATACTCATAAGTGAAATAAATCAGACCCATATGTGCAAATATTGTATAGTCTCCCTAGTGTAGGAACTCAAAAGAAGAAATGAAAATAGAAAGGTATAACACAATTAAAAGGAAAGCGAGAACTTAAGGATTAGACAATGAAGAGAGGGCAAGGAGAAAAGTTAGGAAACATGAAAGGAGAAAAGCCATACATTTATATGCACAAGATGACTAAGACAATGATCTTGAGAATCTTCAGCAGGTTATTGAAACTAGCAGTTACTTAGTGAGATTCTCACCCTGACTAACTATATATGCTCATACCTATGAACTAAGGAAATGCACTGAAGATAGCAATGTGTAATAGTAGGGTCATGCTTGGAGTGCCTCTCATTCTCCTCTTCTAAATACGTACTCCTTGTCATGTCATACAACTTACGGCCACACTGTCTCTCAAGTATATGTTTGTTTAAAAAAGGGGGTGTAATAAAAAAAAGCGAGAGAAGAAAAATGTCACAGGACTGTCCTGCTACAATGCTTTATATGGTTAGGTTTCTAAATTTCTGTGTAAAAATATGTAATGGTTTACTCCTATGTTTCATTTTCTTATTTTTTTATTTTTTACTCATGCTCTGCAGTGAATTCAATTTTAACATATCAATACCTGATAGAAAATACCTCTCCCATGTTATGTTTAAAATGTTTCATATTCAGATAAATAGTGAGGTTAAGTTCAACGGCCTACGTTGTAGGGCAGTAATAATAAGGTTCTGTTCTGGAAAGTTAACAACTAAGTTTTCAAACCAAAAATTAGAGAAAAAAGACAGCCAATATTTTGGCTCTAGACTTTCAAGGTCAGTAAGGACTCAGGACATAGGAGAACCCGTATGTAACATCGTTTAACTCAGATGTGCCCCAAGTTTTCTGATCAAGGAGATTATGGAGCCACAGAGGAAAGTGATTGATGATATAGAGTGTGCCTAAGCAGAGACACATAGAGAGAAAACGTTCTCTCAGGCTTTCACAGTCAGCAAATTGGTCAAGTAATAGCCATGAATCATCCACACGGCTCACACTGATAAAGGTTGTACAAACTGCAGTACAGCATAAATCCTGAGGGGATTTGACACATCTTTTCAGATACAAAAGTTACATTGTTTGTTACGTAAGTCTTGCTTTATCTTGGTCTTAACCATCCAGCAGAAAAGTATAAACATGAACTATAAAAAGTAATGTCATATTAAAATGCTGAGCTATAAAAGGCTCAAGTCAACAATTTCTGACATTGGCAGTCCTACGGAAAACCTACGACTACTATGTACTACTGCACTATATTGGAATATTTTGCTGAATTCACTCACCTACAATATTTAAATGACAATGGAATACCCTTCTCTGAAAAAAATAAATCAAAAAGGGGATACAAATGAATGACCATTTTGTATCTATATATTCAAAATAGTTAGGATAGATATACAGCTACTTTCTCTTAATTCAGTGAATAGAAAGACATATGCAGGACAGCTGAAAAGATTGTGGTACTAATTTCTATCAGTTTTCCAAAAGTAGCAGTTAATGTTGAAAATTTTTACTTTGACTAATGCTAAATACTAGTATCCATACTATGAGCAAATACATTGATGACAACAATGTGAAGTATAACAACTGCAACTGAATACTTCTCCTCTTCTTCTTTTAAATGTGTACCAACTTTAATGTCATATCTGTTAATATTATACTTTCTTTAAATAAAATAAAAGTAAAAAGGGCAAGATAAGCTTAATTCTTATACCTGGTAGTCTGAGAAACAAATGTGATAATAACAGTATGGAATATAACACACATTGTTCATATTCCAAACATTTCCTTAAATTCTATACCATTTGTACTACCTTATATTGCTTTGTTTCTTTGTTCTCATAATTTTCTAGTTGTTTTTGTTTTTCTTCTTTAACATAAAAATACAAAAATGAGGTTGTACTTAATGATACTTCTAAAAATAATATATTGCTATACATATATACATGTATGCCACAGTTTTTGAAATGACCAGAGGACTTATGAATGAAGTTGGCCAAAAAATTAATGAATATTGAGAAAAGAATGGAAAGCTTTGAATTACCTCTTTGGTCCTGGAATCTGGATTCTCCATTGAGCCCAAGATAAAAGTAGATAACATTGAGAACTGAGCCTTGTCCTCATTCTAGGCCACCCACATTCTAGGCCAAGTCCAACAATGTCACAATTACTAAAGAACTCTAATAAATTACTTTTCAAAACTACATTATGCAAGTCTTCTAAACTATACTCTAGAAATATTTTTAACTCCACCTTCAGTACATTTCTAAAACTAACCACTAATGATGAAAGTTTGACTGTGATTTTCTGTGGTAACCAAGTGGGACTTGGAGAAACATCTTGAATGTGTCCTGGGGCAAAGGTTACATCAGAGATAATTATTAACACTCTGGGAACTTGAGAGTTCAGTGCCAAGCCCTGCCCACCATGAAGTCTCCTTAAAAGAATCCAGAGTCAATGAAGGCTGTAAGAAAGGACAGCAGAGAGCAGCTGACCCTCAAACTGGAGCTTTGGAAGATGTTGCTCCCGCACTTGAGTGGTTTTCTACAGAAATGGAGTTGGAAGGAAACTCAGGAGCTTAAAGACTTCTCCCTCCACATGGACCATGGGCTCTTAGGAAGCAAAATTTTGAAGGAGAAAAACAAGATCCAACAAAGTGAGTTTTATTCCCTTCAATTTTGTGAGTAGACAAAACTGACTTCCTACATTTGGATAATTTAGCATTATTTCCATTACTTGTAATATTGTATTCAAAAACTCAAAGATTTCTGAAAAAAAAATGTATATATATGCTAATTTATACTTTTATAAGAGAGCAAGAAAGTTGGTAGAAAATAAACCCTTGAGCTATCAGAATTTCCTGATTAAAACAGCTCACTTTCTGAGTAAATCTAGGCCATCAATAAAAACCATGCAAGCTAAAGTGTGCAAATTAGAGAATTACACTAGAGAGATAATGATTTCATTGTCTGCTTAACAGATCACCAAGTCCAGTGAAAGCTGTGTTCCATGTGTGGGAACAGGAAAAAAGCAGTGGCAACATGAGGTCTAGACAGAGGAATCCACAATCAACCAGAACCACATCAATGAAAACTAAAGTGGTTTTCAAAATTTTATTGTTTTTCAGTGTCCCACAGGCTGCCCAGACTCTGCCTAAATTCTAAAATGGTGCCAGGAAAGCTCTGTACCTGTGCCCAAGGAATCCACACATAGCAGCTTTCCTGCAACCCACAGGTCCCCAAATGTTTAAGACTAATTTGATTTAGCTAATTTTCTTTCACTGAAGTAGTTCTTGTCACTGCATCTTTAATCTGTAATTTAGTGATAATACAGTGTAAATAAATTTGGAAAAAATGGCCAAAAAATTCATAAGAAACTCTCTCTATAATCTGACAAGCTAGATGCTTTTAAGAATGACTGAAGTCATTATAAAACACTGGCTTTATAAAACAGTCTCCCTAAATTTGCTGAATCTGGACACTTCTATTCATAATGGCTTAAATGTATTATTTTTCCTAAATTTCATATTGCCATTTTGAAGTTGGAATCTGTGAATTCTATCAATTAATAATAATTATAAGGTCACCATTTATAGATGTCATGAATCAAAAACAAAAAATAACCACCTCAGAGACCTGCTTTCTAGAAATGAATTTTTTCCTCATTTCTACTGAAGGTGAGAAATCCTCATGATGATATTTGTGTACAGAAATGTTTTTGAAAAAAGAAATTTGAAATTTTGGTCCTGGATTGAAATACAAAGGGGAAAAGAGAGGAAATTAAGTAAATTATCACAAATTCTTCTGCAACACTACCATAGATTTGCTCTTAAAAGAATAAATTTAGTTATTTAAGAAAATTATTTACCCATTCAGTATTTCTACTTGAGAATAATGAAAACTATATCACCTCAGTTACTCAGATTTATGCCAAAATGGGAAAAATTGTTATATTAGCTGGCTCAGATTTGTCATCTTAGAAAATTCTGGGTGAAGTTGTGCTCCATTTCATTGCATTTTCAAAAAGTAAGGAGGAAATTTTATCTACAATATAATTCTTTATGGGGAAAATCTACTGAAGAGAACATTTATTTGTTATTACTAGAAAAATATTGTTAGTTATCCCAGCGAAAAAAATCTACCTTTCACAGTGTTTAGAGTTATAAGGTGAGTTTTGGTATCAGCTGTATGTCAACATTCATTCCTAAAAGCACTTTGCTTTATTGTGATACGTATACAGAATTATTACTATTCAATTGAAATTAATTAGGAAGCTAACCTCCTACAATAGTTTTTGAAGGAGCAGATGTACTTCGTTGACTGCATAGAGCAATACTAGTAAGGGGATGAGAGATATATGTTATCATATTTATAATAATACAACAATACTGTGATCTTTCTCAGGTGCAAAATACACCCACAACCTACACTGACTGATGCAAAGATGAGAAATGTAACAGAATTCATCCTCCTGGGCCTCACCCAAAATCCACACCTGCAGAAGCTCTCATTCATTGCATGTTTCCTGATCTACCTGACCACACTGGCAGGTAACACGCTCATCTCAGTCACCGTTTTCACCAGTCCAGCCCTGTCGTCTCCCATGTACTTTTTCCTCTCCTACCTGGCCATCATAGATGGTTTGTACTCCTCAAGCATAGCTCCCAAAATGGTCTTTGACTTAGTCTCTGAAAAGAGCACCATATCCTTCAATGGCTGCATGACTCAGCTCTTCGCTGAGCACTTTTTTGCTGCCGCTGAGATCATCTTGCTCATCGCCATGGCCTATGATCGCTACGTGGCCATCTGCAAGCCCTTGCACTATGTGACCCTCATGAGCAGAACTGTGTGTGCTTTCCTGGTGGGTGCTGCTGTGCTCTTAGGGTTTGTTCATGGGGGTATACAGGTTTTGTTAATAGCCCAGTTACCCTTCTGTGGCCCAAACATCATGGACCACTTCATCTGTGATTTATTCCCAGTCCTGGAGCTGGCTTGCACTGACATTCACAGTCTGGGCCCCCTGATCGCTGCCAACAGTGGGTCACTGTGCTTGCTCACTTTTTCTATGCTGGTTGCTTCCTACGTCATCATCCTGTGCTCCCTGAGGACATACAGCTCTGAAGGGCGCCACAAAGCCCTGTCTACCTGTGCCTCTCATGTCATGGTTGTCATTTTATTTTTTGTGCCTTGCTCATATCTGTACCTGAGACCTGCAACCTCCTTCCCTGCTGATAAAGCTGTGACTGTGATCTTTACCCTAATAACACCTATGATGAACCCTTTGATCTACACCCTCAGAAATGAGGAAGTAAAAAGGGCTATGAAGAAGCTCTGGGATCAAATAATGAAAAGGGATATTGAATGAATCTTGTAATTTGAGTATTTAGACAAGCCTACTTAGTAACATTTTATGGAGATTTGTTGAACTTATTGACTAACACTGGTTAGTTAATTTTATTGTCTGCATCTAATTACTTTATTGCCATACTAATAGTACATATTCAAAGATAAAAAGAAATAATTCAGCACAGGTTTATAATTACACTGATCAAATTAAAGCACTGCTAATCAAATTAACACTTCTGTCTCTAAAACTGTACTGGCAGCCTTTAAACTTCTAATTTTGTACAAAGTACATAGTCAACTGTGAATTACAGTCACTGGGAAATAGATTGTTCCTCTTAACTATTTCAATGCCCATCATTGAAACTTCCCACCCTGCCCCACATCTCCACCATACTCTTCCCCACCCTTCCTAACTTTTAGTGACCACTATTCTACTGTTAGCTTCTATGCGTTCAACTTTAGACATGGAGAAGCAAAGGAAGGCTCTAAATACAAACAATTCTTCCAACCAACTGAGAGTCATGTAAGCATAACTTAGGTCACAAAACTGGATGATAAGGCTCACCAACCTGCTGGAATGTAGAAAGAATCCAAAGCACAAATGTAATGCAATGCCAAAAGAGTCAGAAAGAGCCAGGTGCTTAGAAACCAGAGAGGAAATGCTTTGTGTGAAACACAGAGAATTAAATTATCTTCATTGAAACCAGGTGTCAGTGGGAAAAATTGTGAAGCTTGCTCAAAACTGTACATGCTTCAAGGACATCACCAGCCCATGACGGTGCCAGGGGCTGCAGTTACAGTCAGAGTAATCCACAGACCCTGCTACTGTCCTTCGGTAGCCATGATCAACAGGACAATACCTCTGTCTCAACTTCTCTTTACCTTAAAATGTCATAAATGCCATCCGTTTCTGGGTAGGGACATCACAACAGTGAGACCATCCCATCAAGGATGATTAATGGGGCCAGTGTCCACGTCTCTGAAAACGAGTAGTGAACTCACTAATGACCCCCTATTACAGGATTAAAATGTCATCAATCTCTCTGTAGTTACAGATGGCTTAGGCCATAGGAGTGACTCTAAGAAGCCTAAGCAGAATTCCGTTCAAAGCTCTCCCACAGGACTCTGTCTTATTGCCCGTTTTGTCCTCCAGGTTTCTCATTCAACAGAAACCATGTGATAACTCAATATCTGTCTCATTTATCTCACTTAACTTTCATGATAGAAAGAGATACAGAAAGCAGGGGATCAGAAGGGAAGAGAGAGGAGAGTCGGGGGAAAGTGGATAAACATGGTCAAGATTATGTACTAAATGCACTTATTACTGGCTGCTCTAAAAAGCCATCTTTGCATTGTTCTCAACCAGCTCCCTGCTTGCCGCAGCCACCTCAGCCGCGCACCTCCGTCAGGTCTTCTGGCAGCTGTCTCTCCTGAGTCCCCAAACTCTCACTTTCTTTTTCACCCACTGCACTGGACCAGCAGCGTGCCCCACCATGTGAGACGTGGCCGTGGACACCAGCTCCGAGACCACCACTAAGGACTTGAAGGGCAAGAAGGAGGTCATGGAGGAGGCGGAGAACGGCAGAGATGTGCCTGCTAATGGGAACGCCGACGAGGAGCGCAGTGAGTATGAGGCCAAGAATGAGGTAGACAAGGAGGGGGAGGAAGAGGAGGAGGAGGATGGAAGCCAGGAGGAGGAGGCACAAGTAGCTATGGGCAAGCGGCAGCTGAGGAAGCTGAGGTCGACGACGTGGATATCAAGAAGCAGAAGACCGACAAGGATGACTAGACAGCAAAAAAAGGAAAAGTTAACTAACGAAAGAGACCGCCATAACCCATTCACCCTCGACTTCCTGTCTCACATCCTAAACGTGGTCACCTGCGAGTAGAGAGGCCTCCCACCGTGGTGGCCACGCCACTAGCAGCCACCACTCTCCACCATCACCCCGCCGAAACCACACGCGAATTTGCAACACAGGCGGGGGGGGGGGGGGGAGGAAAACCAAAGCTCCCAAGGCCCTGCTTTTTTTCTTAAAAGTACTTTAAAAAGGAAAATTTGTTTTTATTTTTTGTTTTATATTTTTGTACATAATGATGGGGGTCAGCCAGTTTTCTTAATCGCGGATAGCCAAATCAGCCTTCAGAGAGTCCTCTGTCCTACTTCTGATTTTTCTTGTGGTGTAACCATGTTCATTATAATCTCAAAGGAGTGGGGAAAAAAACTTGTAAAAAAAATTTTATTCCGAGCATTCTGGTAACATTTTTTGTATATGTACTTAGTAGTTGCTTTGTATGAGATGGTTAGTAAGGCCAAACATGAAAGGCATCTTTTTCCTCTTTTTTTCCTCTTTTTTTTTTTTTTTTTTTTTTTTGTCTATGAAGTTGCTGTTTGTTTGTTTGTTGGTCTGTTTGATGTATGTGTGAAAGAATATTGTTCAACAATAAACCGGAATTTTATTTTGCTGAGTTGTTCGAACAAAAAAGTGCAATTATTATGCACTGCACAAAATAAACACATTAACACAATAACTGGCACTGCCCTCTTGTGGTCTTCTGGAAAAAAGAGACACCAGTGCCTGTACCAGAAGGCCTCCTTTTAGACTGTGCTGTGGTCTCTGTGGGTGAGCTCAGACACGCATCCAACCCAGGGATTCCAGGACTGCCTGCACCTGACATTTCCTGTGTCCGCAGAGGGTAAGCAAGGCCAGCCCTCACAAGCGTCATCCACCATGGAAGAACGGATGCTGCACCTTAATCTCTGTAGCTGTTTGCTTTAGAAATCATATGAAACTAAGTGTGTGCTTTTAAAACTGAAAGTCATCTCTTGACAGTGGGGTTTTATTTCTCAAGAAAAACAGGATGAGAAATGAGATCATGTAAAAATAAGAATGATGATAAGCCAGGGGTGGTAGCACACACCTGTGACCCCAGCACTCAAGAAGCTGAGACAGAGGGATCCCGCAAGTTCAGGGCTAGTGTGAGCTACATAGTGAGCTTAAAGCCAACCTGGCTAAAAAATAAATGAACAAAAAGGAACAAAAAAATAAAAATAATGATGTTGACAGTAATAATGATAAAAAGATTATGATAGTTGCAGTGGTAGGGATAAAGATGAAAATAGTGAGCTTTCATGGAGCATTTTCTAAGAAGAAACCCTGACCTAAGTGCCCATTTCCATTTTAGAGGCAGCGAATTCCTATTTGTGATTTTCTATTCTATTTTATATTTTTATTTTATTTTAATTGATGGAATTGTTTCTGCTTGTGTACAACATAGTGTTTTGAAATATATGTACATACACATTATAAAATGGAAAAATTGTGCTAATAAACACTTTCTCATACAGTCATCCTTTTGTGGCTAAACCTCTTATTTTTTAATACCAGGAATCAAACTCTGGACCTCATGCTTATCAGGCAGGCACTACAGTACTGAACTATATGCCTGGCCCTGTGATTAAAACTCTCAAATCTTTGGGTTGTTTTGTTGTTGTTGCTGTTTTGTTTGTTTGTATCTTTGGGGTGTTTTGTTTTGTTTTGTTTTGTTTTGTTTTTGTATTTTAGAGAAGGGCCTAAAGGGTGTTCAGGGTCTCACTACAAGATCAGACTCATAGTGATTCACCTGTTTACAGTTTCCCAAGAGCTGGGATGACAGACACTCACCACCATACCCAGTCTCAAAACTCTTAGAATCTAACTAGCTGAAATTAGCTTAAGATGTATTCAAATAACATTTGGCTTATACAGAATTCAAGTCTAAACTAGGCTATCTCAAAACCTTTGTGTTTTGACAAACCCTTTGCCACCTCCTCTGAATAGAAACAGTTAACATTTGTCTTCAATTTATCATTTTCTGAAGAATTCTCTTTTTGAAATCCCTTGGCTTTGTTTTTGAGCACATTGGTGGGTGATTTTCTATTCGTGGAGGAGCAAGGCTAAAACTGATGAATCTGAAAAGAGCTAGGTTCATTGACTCGGGTTTGGTCCTCCATGTGCTAGGCTGGCCCCGCCCCCACGGAGGTCACTGAGATGGCAATGAGGCTAAGCATGGTAGGGCACACTTGTAATCCAAGTGTTTGGGAGCCTGAGAACCGAAGAATCACTATGAATCATATCTATGTAGTGAGACCCCGTAGACCCTGTACTAAATACATTTTTAGTAGAAGAAGAAGAGTAAAAGCAAGGGGAAGAGGAAGAAAGAAGAAGAAGAAGAAGAAGAAGAAGAAGAAGAAGAAGAAGAAGAAGAAGAAGAAGAAGAAGAAGAAGAAGAAGAAGAAGAAGAAGAAGAAGAAGAAGAAGAAGAAGAAGAAGGAAGAAGAAGAAGAAGCTTTGAGAAGAGTTAGGTTGACTTGTCAGAAACGTTTAGCCTTGTGAGAGCTCTGATCCTCACGCTCACGGAACAGGACATCATTCTCTGCTTCACCAGTGCATGTAGGAAAAGACTGCCTAGTGGCTTGCAGAGTAGCATTTTCCTCTGACAAATAAAACCAGAGGAAAAATTGTCAAATTATTATTATACTTGATAGGAGTATCTCCACATTAACATGTCCATTAACAAAAATCTTTTCATGGAAGTGAAAAATTATTTTTAAGCAGCTCAACTATAGATATTGTCTTTTTACTCCCCTAGTACACTACTCACACCACTGAAACTTTGGAAGTTTGCACCATTTCTGGTTGTTATTGTTGCATTTTTCATTTCTCCCCAGCAGAGATCAGAACCACCACCTACCAGACTCCTGCCAGCAGTCAGCTACTATGTGCTGCATATCTTACTCACCTTTGACTGGACATTAACTAAAGAATAAAACACTCCTTGTGGGACAAGGAAAGGGAAGATTGGAAAGGTTTATTTGCTTAGAAAGACACATAGACTGAACAAATAAATGTCTCCTCACAAGCTGGTGGTGGAGGTGCACACCTGTAATCTCAGCACAAAGGAGGCTGAGGCAAGAGGACCATTGCAGTAGTAGAAGTAGTACTAGTACTAGTAGTATCTATCTATAGTTTAGTATCTACTCCTTAGGCTCACAGAGGCTTAGCCAAGTTACAGAAGAGGTTGAAGTTACACTAAAGAAGAAATAATTGAGGAGCAGAGGAGTCCCCAGCAGGTGTGACTGGAGGGCATACAGGAGCCATGGAAAGAGCAGCCTGGAATCGAGACCGTCACCATGAGCACCGCTGTCATAAATGTATAGGGCACACAGGGACATCACATCTAAGAGAAGAGCATCAGTAGAAATCCCTCATGTTCAAATACAGGAAAGAACACCGTATTTTAGCTCCAATTAAAGACTGTCATTAGTGTGACACACACGTCGCATGTTTCTTTTTCATTTTAAAGATACTGGCTTGGGTAAATATGTTTCTTTTAAAAGTTTGATGTAAAAATTGGAACTAAAAGCTTCTGCTTTTCAGTTTCCTTTAGCCAAAAAATAAATACACTATTATGAATTGGGCAGTATTTTTCAAATTGCTTCTGAAAATAACTTCCACATACACGAATACACATTCATTCACGCCCACCTGAGATAAGATTATATTGTTTAGTGATTTCTTTTTCTATTTTTGTCATATTAGATGTTTCTTTCTTTTTTATTGAAGAACAAATAGCAGTGAGACAGCTTCAAATCAAATTAGTAAGACAGATTCAACAACTAACACAATGTGTATTCTTTTCGTGTTTTTTTATTTACAAGGTGCATACATGATATTCTATTTACAAACCCTATTAGAGTACATGCCTCCAATCAATGAATTAAGAGAATGTAGCTGTATAACTATTTTTAAGCTGAATTATAGTATAGTTTTAATAATTAATACATTTACATTGTTATCTTCCTAGTGGTTATCCATAGTACAAGAAGATGACAGGATACCCTGTCCAAACGCTATTAGTGCAAATCTTTCTTCTCATAGAATAATGCAAAAGTACTGCATATTTACCCTAACTTTACTATATAAACAAACACAGAATGGTTCTTCTTTGGTATGCACTTTTTTTTTGTTTAGTCCTGTCAAAGATAGGCATTCCATCATCATAAAATTATTACAGGTGCTTGAATTCAGTGAAACAATCCAACACAGAGAAACAGTCCAAAATAATAGTGGGTTGTCTGAAGAAGTTGTTGACTAAAGCCATTTACAACTCAGCTTATTATTATGGCCTTATTTTATACACCATATTTTTATACTTTTCTGCTAGATGGTTGTGACTGAGATAAAACAAGATGTACATAGCAAAAAAAAATGTAACTTTTGAATCTGATAAGGTCAGTCAAGTCCCTCAGGGTTTATCCTGTATCCCCATACCTCACTTTGTAGATCTTTTGTCAGTGTCAGCCGTACGGATGAGTCATGGCCATTGCTTAACCAGTTTGCTTTCTGTAGAAGCCTGAGAGAAAATTTTCTCTCCATGTGATTCTCCTTAGGCAAACTATAGATCATCAATCACATTCCTCTGTGGCTCCATAATATCCTTGATCAGAAACTGAGTTGAATGATGTTACAGTACAGATTCTCCTATGTCCTGAGTCTTCACTGAACTTGAAGGGCTAGGGCCAAAATGTTGGCTGATCTTGCAGCCCTTCCATTTCTTCAATTTTCAATCTGCAAATTTAGGTTGTTAACCATCCAGAAGAGAAGCTGATTATTACCCTGCAACATATGCATATATGTATACCCTAACTATCTGACTAAATTCTTTTTAGTTCTTGCTATACCTTTCTATTTGTATTTCTTCTTTTGATTTCTTATACTAGGGAGAATATATGATATTTGCACATGTGTGTCTGGATTATTTTACTTATGATTATTTGTTCAAGTGGCATCCACTTCAATATAAATGCTTCAAGTTTATCATGATTTATAGCTGAGTAATACTTCATTCTATAGAAACACCATGTCTTTTTCAACCATTCCTCATGTGACAGACATCCTGGTTGTTTCCAACATTTTGCTATCACAAATTGTGCTGCTATAAACATACGTACATATATATCACTATGATATGATGCTTTCAGTTCCTCCAGGAAAATTCTCATTAGGGAGATAGCCAGCTTGAATGGGATTTCCAGTCCTAGTTTTGTGAGGAGTCTCCACACTGATCTCCACAATGGTGATACCAGTCTACATTCCCACCAGTAGTGGAGAAGTGTTCCCTTTTCCCCACATCCTTCCCAACATTTGTTGTTGGTTGATTTCCTTATGATAGCCATTCTTTCTAGAGTGAGATGGTATCTCAGTGTTGTTTTAATTTCCATTTCATGGATGGCTAATGATGTGGTGCAATTTTTTCATATATTTATTCACTTCTTTAATTTCATCCTCTGAGAAGTGTGTATTCATCTCAGATGCCCATTTATGGAATGGACCTTTAAATTTGAGGGCCCTAATATAACTTAGTTTTTTATATATTGTAGAGAGCAGACCTTTGTCTGAGTACTTACCAGTGAGGATTTTTTCTAAATTTGTGGGTTCTCTTTCACTTTGTTGACAATTTCATTTGATATGCACAAATTCCTCAAGAAGTGTTGATCCCAGTTGTTAATTCTTTCAAGTGTTTCCCATGTGAATACATGTTTGTTCATGAACTCTTTGCCTATGCCTATGTCTTCAAGAGTTCCTCCTACATTTGCTTCCTGGAGATTGAGAATTTCTGTTTTAATGTTCAGATGTTTAATCCATTTTGACTTTAGCTTAGTGCATGGTGATAGACCTGAGTGAAGTTTTAGTTTTTGGCATATAGAAAGCCAGTTTTTCCAGTACCACTTGTTAAAGAGATCTTTCTTCCAGTAAGCATGTTTGGCCCCTTTGTCAAAGATCAGGTGGCTGAGTATGTTCACAGAGGTGTCTGCATTTTCTAATCTATTCAATTGATCCTCAGGTCAATTTTGTTGCCAATACCGTGTTGATTTTATCACAGTGGCATTGTAGAATAATTTAAGTCAGGAATTGTGATGCCTCCTGCTTTGTCTTTGTTGGCCAGGATTGCCTTTGCTATTCTAGGTCATTTCTGATTCCAAATAAATTTTAGGAATAATTTCTCTAGGTCTGGAAGGTATGTTGGTGGGAGATTGATAGGCAGATTACATCTGTACAACAATTTTGGGAGTATGGCCATTTCATGATATTGGTTCTTCCTATCCAGAAGCAGGGAATATCTTTCCATCTTCTGAAATCCTCTATGATCTCTTTTCTTAGGGTGTTGTAATTTTCTGTGACAAGATCTTTGACTTCCTTGGTTAAGTGAATTCCCAGGTATTTCATTTTTTGCGGTGCTATTGTAAAAGGTATATATAGTTTCTCTCTCAGTGTGTTTGTTATCTGTGTAGAATGCT
>PVKA01042920.1:0-17101 GCA_004027165.1 Ctenomys sociabilis | reverse complement strand
CTGGTGGGGGAGATTACAGGGGTCCTGGTGGGGGAGATTTCAGGGGACCTGGTGGAGGCTACAGAGGGTCTGGGGGATTCCAGCGAGGAGGTGGCAGGGGAGGCTTTGGAGGAGGCTACTTTGGACAGGGCAGGGGAGGTGGTGGTTATTAAAACTTGGTTATGTCAATGCTTATGCATAGACTATTTAAAAAATATAAAAATAAAGCATGCTATGTGTTTTCTCAAAATGTTTATTTACTCCCCCAAAGTAAACCAATTTTCTTTCATTCTGTGGTTCATTGTAGTTTAAGGAAGCCAAGCATATAGATACATTAGTGATTTTGTTTATATTATGTAAAATACAATGATTATTATAAAAGTACCAGTTTGTATTTTTTTCGTTAAGGAGTAAGATTTGCTTTTTAAACTAACTTGATATTTTCTTGGCTTTTGTTTAATACCATAGAAAATAAAGTATTACTCTGAATATTGCCTGTGTGTAGTTGATTATTAATCATGTATTAGGTGTTTACTGCTAATACCTTTAATTAAAAAAAATTATATTCTCTGTGTTTCAAGTAAAATATATCTGCTGATTGTAAATAGCATTGTCATTGAGTCAGTCAGTGTTGGCCAAGTCAGATTTTTGAACCATACAAAACTTGGCTTCCTCTCTACATGTGCCTGTGCCAGGATTGCAGTGTGATCTCAACATGCAGTCATTATGTTGATGCTTTGTAAAAATCTTGTGACCAACATCAACATTATAGATAAGTTCCTAGTAAAAGTGAGGACAGTATAATCTATAGACCCCTTGAATAACAGTTGCACTTAGAAAAAGCAAAAGATGTGGCACAGTGTAACCCCAGCCTTGCCCAAACTCGCAGCAGCTCTGCTTCAGCCTCAAAATGCTAGGATTATAGGTGGGTACCACCATGCCTAACAGTAGAAGAGTCTATAAACAGTTTTCATAGATCTGTTCCATTAGAACAAAGTATGTTACAGGTTGTAAGCATATTGTCTTTGCCTGGATTATATTCTGGTATCTAACAAACTTTCAGCGTCATATTAAGCATCCTTTTTTTTTTTTTTTTCTTTCTTCTTTTTTAATGTGTTATATGGGCTCATCTCTCCACCCCCGCCCCCAGACCAGGAATTGAACTCAGGACCTTGCACTTCCCAGGCAAGTGTTTGTTCTACTGAGCTATCTCCCCAGCCCTGTGTGTGGTTTTGTAGGGTTTTTTGTTTTGTTTCATTTTTGTTTTTTCGGCAGTGATAGGACTTTAGTGCCTTTTACGTGCCAGGCAAACACTAGATTCTTCCTGTTACCTTTTCTTTCTTTTAAAGATTGATTTATTCGGTACAGGATCTTGCTGCACAGCTTGGACTCGGTGATACTCCTGTCTTAGCCTCCCCAGTGCTGGGATTACACATATGCACCGCCGTGCCTGGACTTGGGAACCTACAGGCCATGTACTAGGGATCAAACCTGGGTCTTTGCACCTGACAGGCAGGACCTTGGACTGCTGAGCTATCTCTGACCCTTTTTTTTGGTACTTTTGAGGTAGAATCTCACAGTTCAGGCTGGTCTTAGACTTGCAGTGACCCTCCTGCTCAGCGTCCCGAGTGCTGGGATCATAGGTGCAGGCCACTACTACTACTACTACTACACCAGGACCTGATGACTGAGTGTTCCTACAAATGACATTTCCTTTTTTTGAGTGTCAGCATTTTATGAACAACTGCTTACTGATTATCTGACTAATTTTTTCACAGAAGAAAAGTACTATATCATTTTTTTAGTTGAGCCCCAGTCCACACTGCCCATACCTTAGGTTTCTCTGCTCATCTTTTTTTAGAAACTATTTGTTATAGGGTCTCACTACACAGCTTGGATTCGTAGTAGTCCTATTTTCAGCCTCAGCTCTGTGCATCACCACAGCCAGGCTCACTGGGTCAGCATGTCTGGGGGTGGGGCTGGTGCTTGTGATGACAGGGATTGAACTCTGGTCCCAGGGCTTTCTTAAGCAGGTGCTTATTCCATTGAGCTATCTCGCCAGCCCATGCTCAGCTATTTTCTGATCATAGTTTATTACACCATGTACACTATACCTCATTAGTTTGTACATATATGAGCCCACTGTGTCTTATTTAGGGTATCTTAGTTGATTTTTTGCTGTCCTACTTCAAGCCACTCCAACACTAGTGTGAAAGTACAAGGCCCGCTCTTGTGATGCAACCCTGTGGTCCCTGCTTTCATTTGTTCACTTGGAGGATCAGCAGTCTTGATAAGAATTGTCCCTATTGTAAATTAAGATCTAAAAGTCCTTTACAATACAATCCAGGCTGTCTTTGAACTTACTAGTGTAAATTCAACCATCATGCCTCAGTTTCCTGAGTCCTGGGATTATGGGCATGCACTACATCTAGCAATTTGGAGACATTAATACCGTGAGGCCTCAAACTTCTCTAACCGTTCCCCTGTGGGCTGCTTCAAGACTGTTCCCTTTACATTGCTTTGCAGCCAAGCCTGGCACACACATGTAATCTCAGGTTGAGAATAGGAAATTGATTTTGAGCTTATCCTGGACCATTACCTAGCAAGACCCTCTACCAAAAATGAAAGCATATTACACAATTGGGAAGAGTTTCCAAAAGGAGACTGCTTACACATCTTTCCAGTTTAAGAGGTAAAATAGGAAAAGTGTGAAAATGGGGAGAAGGGTTGGGATAAAGTTTGTGGAAAGGAATGAATGTGTTCACTTGCCTCTCTAACCATGCACATGATGACTGGCTTTTGAAATTACACTGATCGCCTTCATAGACATTACAATAGCTGGATGTGGACCTGCTTGGCATTTGTTCTGTCTGAATGTCCTGAGTGTTGGCAGTGGTAACTGCTTTTGAGAGGGCTGAAACAGATACTTTTGATCCCAAAAACTCTTCAGATGGATACTGCCAGCTGCAGGAAGTTATGCCTGGAAATGGTGTCAAGAGAATGGCACAGTGTCTGGAATCCCCTAAAGGTGATGGGATCTTGCGAGGCTGTACACAAAACCCTCCTGATATCACTGATGGATGGGAACAGATGAGAACATAGGTGACTGAGCTGAGGTCCGCCTAGATGACTAGAAGACAGCACGGAAGGCCAGCCTCCCTCCTGATATGGGAAAAAAGGACAGATGGGTAGTAAAACCACAAGTAGAATATCTAATTGGATTAAAACTAAGAAACACCAGTTTTGACTTCATTCTAGTATTCCATTGTACCTATAAGATTTTAGTTTGAATCACTATCCACACAACAGCAAAGGAACTTAAACCTTTGTGGACTGATACTCTACATTTTGAGAAAATAACTTCCAAAGGTGATAAAGGTCACAGTTTATCAGGTTTGTTTTAGTAATAAGTTAGCTTTAAAGAAAAAAAGATTGCCAGCAAAATACAGCTAACCTAGGATCTATAAAAGATTTTAGTCTAGGAAAGAATTAGAGTGAAAAAAAAAAATAGGTCTTGGAGAATCTAGAGGCAACTATCAGAAGCTAGAAACTACATTGTCATGGAAGATGTGGAAAGAGTGCAAGATGGGAAAGGATTAGGCAGTCTGGAAGTGACCCTGGTGCTCAGCGGGGAAGATAGGTCTCATGGGGCCAGCAAGATAGCTCAGCAGATATCGCAGAGACTAGGGTTTGATCCCCAGTCCCACATGCCACCCTGTCCCCACCCCTGGGGCACCCTGAGCTGGTGACCTAGTCAGTGGAGTGGCCCATGCCTGTAATCCTAGCACTGGGAAGGCTGAAAACGGGATCACCACGAGTCCGATTTGGGTAGTGAGACCCTGTACAAATGCATAAAAATAAAAAAGATCTATCTCCTGACAGGTTAATATGGCGAGGTTTGACAACCCCAGAAAGAAGGCAGGCTGGAGTTGAAATCTAGTGGCTGTGCCCACTGAAGTCTGAGCTATGAAAGTTTTTGATATTATACCACAGTGACTGAACATGGAGAGGGTGCAAAAAATACCAACCCAACACAAAGTTTTAAGTTCAGGCCACGGAGGTTACCAGGGCCCAATGTAAGCTAGGCTGGGTTTGTGTGGCTTTCGGAGTGGTCTAAGTCCAAAAGTGCTGGCGTTAATAAGTCCAGTGACATCTGCTTGAATCCGTGCTCCATTTCCTATGTCCAGCATGGAACTCAGTGGTCTGTTTGTTTTCCCTATCAATTTTTCAGTAGAAATACAGCCAGGCTTGGACAATTGCCATAGCTTGGTGGGTTTGGACAGAGAAACTTTTGGACTAGAGGTGGGTATCCACAGGCTGTAAAGCTAGGCAGAAAAAGCCATGATTTGGTTATATAGAACACAGAAACTGAATCCACCATAGTAACTGTATCCCTAGGGCAGAAATTGACCAACCACATCCAGTGGGAAAGGCAAGACAGGACCCAGCATTCACTCAGAAAAATGTGAGTGTAGAGACAAAAGTTTTTAACAATAATTCAGGACCTCTCCCACACAGGTGGTGAATTTCAATATTGCAGACCCTGGAAATAAACCACTCATTCAAAACCATGGAGGAAATCTTGAATGCTTCCTTTTTTTTTTTTTTTTTTTCTTTTTTTAATGTTTTATGCTTTATTGGTTTTGGGGGGTTTGGGGGCTTTTTTCCATTTTATCCCTTACTTTGGTGTCCAAGTTCCACCTCACCCCACCCCCTCATGCTTTTGTGATACGGTCAGCCTGGCCTTGAACTTGCAATGATCCTCTGGCCTGGGACTCACAAATACAAGGTTTATGGCACTTACAATCTTGTGGTAGCATGGGCCACCACACCCAGGTCTGTTACTTTTTATGTAATTATACTATTCTGTTCTCTTTGATAGGGTCATTTGACTTGCTTTTCTCATTTTTTAATTGAGTTTATTGATACATTTTAGTTATAATTAAGGATCACACTGATTATAGGGAATTTGTACCTGTATGTGATATACATTGATTTCCACCCCCCTCATTCCCTTACCCTCACTTCATCCATTCCTTACCACTCCATTTACAAAAGCTGTTTCAATCTTTTAATATGTTTGCTCATTTTTTTTTACCCTTCCTGTCCCTTTTTCCTCTGTAGTCCTCTTTCCTATTTGAACGTTTTCTTCCTATTTTGCAATAGCTATTCTATGTTTTGGTCCTTATATTTTTTATTTCTCACACCAGAGAAACACTGTTATTTACAAATGTGTGTCCATGTCACTTAAGAGCATAGTTTCACAGTGCATCCTTTGCCTAGAAATGTCTCAAGTTTATTCTTTATGGCAGAGACTCATTGTATGTAAAAATCACATTTCTTTATCCATTCATCAATTGTTGGCCATTAGGGCTGTTTCCAAGATGTAGCTATTACACACTGCTGCTATAAGCATGGGTGCGCATGTATCACTGGTATAATACTTATAACTCTTTCAGGAAGATGCCAAGAAGATGTCCTTATTGTTTATTTGGGTGGGGGAATCCTTATTCTTATTTTTCTTTTTCTTGTTCTGGCTAATGTTTCCAGAACTATATTAAGTAAGAGAAGTGACACTAGATTTCCTTGTCTTGTTCTTGATTTTAAAGTCTTTTTTTTTTTTTTTTTTTTTGTATGTTAGCTATTGGCTTGTCATACATGGCTTTTGTCAGATTGAGATAAAGACCATCTAGTCCAATTTTCTGTAGGGTTTTATCATGAATGGAAGTTGGGCTTTTCAAACACTTCCTGCATCTATTGAGATGATTATATGATTTTTGCTCTTGCCTATATTAATATGGAGTATTACATTTATTGATTTATGTATGTTGAACTGTACCTGCGTACTAGGATGAATCCTACTTGGCTGTGGTCTGTTGATTTCCTGCACTCTGTTTGCCAGTAACATACTGGGGATTTTCACATAGATGTTCATTAGGGAGATTGGTTTACAGTTCTATTTTTGGATCAGATCCTTCTCTTTTGTTTTTTGTTTTCTGCTTTTTTGAGACAGGGTCTTCCTAAGTTTTTCAACCTGGCCTTAAGTTCACTACGTAGCCTAGGCTGTCCTTGACCTGGAGGTGATCCCCCTACTTTACCTCCCAAGTGCTTGCATTCAGTTTCTTGAGACAAAGTCTCACTCTGTATTGCATGCTGGTCTTGAATTCACTTTGTAGTCCAGGATAGCCTCCGAACTCATAGCAATCCTGCTGCCTCAGCTTCCTGAGCGCTGGGATTACAGGTATGCCACCACACCTGGCTCTTTATCTGGTTTGTTTGGGGTTTTTTTTTGGGGGGGGTTGAATTCAGGCCCTTGCCCTTGCCAGGGAACCACTTATTCCACTGAGCCATCTCTCCGGCCCTCTGTTTGTTACATCAGGGTAATGCTTGCTTCCAGAAATAAATTTCATAAAGAGTTTGAGAAACAGTGGTGTTAGATCTTCTCTCTTTTTTTTTTTTTTTTTTTTTTTTGTACCAGAGATTGAACTCAGAACCCTGCACTTGCCAGGTGGGGGCTTATTCTACCTAGCTATCTCCCCAGCCCTTCTCTAAATTTCTTGTAGAATTCAGCAGTAAATCCACCAGGGCCTGGACTTTTTTGGTAATTTACATTTTCATTTCAATGATATTGGTTTATTTAAAATGTTTATATCTTCTTGCTTCAGCTTTGGTAATTCATATGTATCTAAGAATCTTTCCATTTCTCCTGCATTTTCTATCTTATTAGAATATAAGTTGTAGGACTGGGGAGATAGCTCAGTGGTGTAAGCACCTGCCTGGCAAGCACTAGGACCTGAGTTCAGTCCCCATGCTGTCCAGGCTCACTGTACCAGCCCCAAATCTGGACACAGTGGCTCATACCTGTAATCCCAGCACTGGGGAGGCTGAGACAGGAGGGCCATCACAAGTCTGAACTGCACAGCAAGACCCTGTATCAAATAAATAAATTTTTAAAAAGAATATAAGGCCAGTGAGATAGCTCAGCTGTCTAAAGCACCTGTTTAGGCAAGCTTAGGCACAGGGGATGATGGTTTGATCCCTTGCATCACATACTGTGCCCGTCCTGCCCTCAGGGCAGGCTGAGCTGGCCAAAAAAGAAAAAAGAACATAAGTCTAGGTATATTTCACCTTCAAGATTCTACAGAATCTATTATCATAGATCATTTTAATCATTTTAATTCCAATTGCATTTATTTGAGTGTTTTTTTTTTTTTTACTTTTTTGATAAGGTTGGCTAAAAGTTTGTCAATTTTACTTAATCTTTTGAAGAACCAGCTTTTCAATTTATTGATTCTTCATATTGTTTTCTTAGTCTCTGGCATTAGTTTCTGCTCTGATCTTCATCATTTTCTCCCTCATATGAGCTTTGGACTTGGCTTGTTGTTCTTTTCCTAGAAGCTTGAGGTTCATTGTCTTAAAGAAAAAAAGAAAAGCTGTTTATTTGAGCTTGCTCTATTTTTCCTGATATGTGTATTCACCACCATTAATTTCATTTGTTGGACTGCTTTCATTATGTCCTGTAAGTTCTGGTGTGTTGTATTATTATTGTTTACTTGTAGATCCTATCTAATTTCTTCTATAATTATATTTGTGGCCCATTGATTGTTCAGGAAGGTGTTATTTAATTTCCATGTGTTTATGAAAGTCTCGTGGTTTCTTTTGTCCTTGATTTCCAATTTCATTGCAGTATTGTCAGATAGTATCCATAGGATAATTTCAAGTCCTTTGCATGTACTTAAGCATGTTCTAAGAGGTAATATGTGGTCCATTTTGGTGAACATACCATGTACAGTTGAGAAGAATGTGTATTCTGATATTGTAAGGTTGATCACTATAGAAATCTACTAAGTCCATTTGTTCAAAAGTTTGGTGGAGTGTTAATATGTCATGGTTGATTTTTTTTTTTTTTTTGTCTAGTTGACCTGTCTACTTGTGAGAGTAGGGTATGGAGCTTCCCCATTACAATTGTATTTGTGTTTGATTTTTCTTGTCCATTAATGTTTGTTTTATACAGCTGGGTACATTTGTATATGGAGTGTATATATTTATGATATTTTTATGGGTCTACAGGGTCTCACTACACAGATAAGACTCACAGTGATCCTATTTTCAGCCCCCCAGGTGCTGGGATTACAGGTGTACAGTACCATGCCTAGTGTGTCATTCACCATTTCAGCGCTCCCTGGGGGCAGGGCCAGCATGACACACCAGGGATAGAACTCTGGTCACTACGCCTGCCTAAACTGGTGCTTTAGCCCACTAAGCTATCTGGCTGGCCACTATGTTTATGATTTTTATCTCTTCCTCTTGGATTTTTCCCTTTACAAGAATGTAGTGACCATCTTTGTCTCTCTCAACCTTGAAATTTGTCTTGAAATTTACTTTGCAAATAGAATAGCTACCAATGCTTTTTTTCTGGGTTCTTGTTATATGGAATATTGTTTTCCATGCTTTGACTTTCCATCTGTAAAATTTTGTTTTAATTGAATGTGTTTCTTGTATGTAGTTGTATCTTTGTTCTTGATCCATGCTGCTCTTCTGCTTCTTTTGATTGGTGAATTGAGATCATTAACATGGATGATTATAATGGATATGACTTATCTTTGTCATGTTATTTAACTGTTTTTGGCTCTGTTTGCCTTGCTTGTTAGATTCATTGTGTTGAGATGGAATTGTAAGCTTGTAAGCTTGTTGTCTCTTCTTAGCATGTCTTTCAGAACTTTTTTTTTTTTTTTTTTTTTTTGCAGAACCAGGGATTGAACTCAGGCCATTGAGCTTGCCAGGGAAGCACTTATTCTTCTGAGTCATCTCCCTGGCCCCGCTTTCAGAACATTTTGGAGTGCTGATTTGGTGTTCATGAATTTCCCAGATGTTCTTTGTCATAGAAGTATCTTATTTCTCCATCAATTTTGAAAGATAATTTTGCAGGGTACATCAATCTTGCTTGAAAGTTTTCTTTTTGAGCTTGAAATACTTCACTCCAAGGTTTCCTTAACATGAGTGTCTGTATTGAGAAGTCTCTTGTGATTCTGAGGAGCTTTCTTTTAGAGATGGTTTTTGTCTTTTCTCTAATAGCTTTTAATATTCTGTTCTTGTGTTGAATTTCTGGAATCTTGTCTATTAAATGCTTTGGTGTAATTTTTTTTTTAACATGAGTAGTTGGAGTACTATATGCCTCATTAATCTATATGTGAAATTCTTTTTCCCATGACTTCAGTGAAGAGATTATTTCTTTTTTTTTTTTTTTTTTTTTTTTTTTTTTTTTTTTTTTTTTTTTTTTTTTTTTTTTTTTTTTTTTTTTTTTTTTTTTTTCAGAACCAGGGATTGAACTCAGGCCCGTGTGCTTGCCTGGCAAGCGCTTATTCTACTGAGCCATCTCCCTGGCCCAGATAATTTCTTTCTAATGTCATTTGCACTATCCTGCTCTTTCATTGACTACAATTAAACTTCTGTTCTGCTTCTTTGCATCATCTAGTAGCTGTGGTCCCTTGCTATTTTTATGAAATCTTTCTTTTCATGCTTGCTAGATGTAATGGCTGTAGTTGTGTCTTCTGCATCTTATATTCTGTGCTCATATTGGCTCACTCTACAGAACATACTTTCAGTGGAATGATTGATTTCCTGGATATTTGTTGGAATCTGTTTCATGGATCCCATTTCTTTCCTTTGTTGGCTATGTTCATTGTTTCCATCAACTTCCTAAGCTCCTCTAATGTTTTATTTTTTACTTTTTTGGACTTTCCACTTTGATTTTTTGTTCTGACTTCCTCAGTCTCTGTTCTACTTTAAGAGCTGCTCATTTGTGAGGCTGTAAAGGTCTCCATCGCCATGATCCCTGGTGTATTTCCCAGAGGCCTCTCATGATCCTGAGCTTAGAAAATTTAAAACCAATGTCTTTTTACCCAGGCAGATCCTCCTCTTCTTCCTTCAAGTAATTAACACAAAAGAGAAGAAGGAAGGAAAACACAAATACAGGAAACAGACCCCAAAGTGATGACATTCATATTCCCATTTCTTCTATGGGGTTTCCCTTCCTTTTAGCAACTTCTTCAAAAAGGCAGTTTATTGTGCATTGCACTTGCCAAATCTTGGAAAACTCTAGAAAGGTTTTTCCATCAGTACCTACATCCAGCTGGTTCCACTTACTAGTTTAGTGGTAGCAATGACATACCCTGCATCTCCATCTTCCAGCTAGGACAGAAAGCGCAGGGCAGCAACTTCAACAAGACTTACACCCCTGAGGAAAAATATCAAAGTGACTCTGTTTTCTCTCCTGGTTGCCCTTTCTTCTGCAGCGCTGTGCTCAGTGGCTGGCATTCCTCAGAAAGTGGTCCCGGGAGGATGAAGGACTTCCTCAATGCTCTGCAGCCAGCCTGGGCCAGCAGCTGGGCCAGTTGCATGCTGCATGATGCATAGCCACTGTGCACTTAGGAGATGTCAGTGGAGTTCTGCTCACTGGTATCATCCATCCAGAGGTGGAGCATCTTCCGGGTTGTTGGGTGGCTTCAGGCCGGCCTTCTCCAGGTTTGCAAGGTCAGGATGTGCTCATAGCCATAGGTCTGGAGCATTTCCCTTTTGTAATAATTCAAAACTTTCTCATTGAGTCTGCTATTGCACACAGATTAGAGATAAACCAGCCTTAACACTTTGATCAGTGGATGAATACAATCCTCAGTGTAATTGTTGACCTTATCTGTCTATTCTAGACATAAACTCCTGTTGCACTGTTAATTTATCAAAGAAGTCTTCAGGGGGCCAGGGAGATGGCTCAGTAGGATAAGTGCTTCTCTGGCAAACACAAGGGCCTGAGTTCAATCTTTTGGTTCTGCCAAAAAAAAAAAAAGTCTTCAGAAGTGGTCATGTGATGGAAGTGTGGTTGGCGAGTGAGCTGCAGGCAGCCTGCTATGGGGCAGCTGACACACCAACTGCTTGATCTCCCCCACCGTCTTGGTGCTGTGTGCTGCGCAGGGCCACAGAAATGATCCTGACCTTCTCACTGAGCAGCGAGCCCACCGCACTGAAGCCCTTGTCTCAAATCTCTGCATAGCCTTTGCTGAGTTGTGATACAGCTTCTTGGCCTCCATGGGGAGCCCCTTCCAACCACCACCCTGCTTCTTAGGCACGAATTTCTTTGGGGTAACTTCACATAACTGTTCTGAATGCCATAAATTTCATCAATGAGTCCTTCATATGTGATCTGAGTAGCCAGAGGTGTCAATAAATCCACATTTCAATCAAGGAGGAAGAGATTATCAAAAACAGGAAATACTGAGTTCTGGCTTCCTGTGAACTCTCTCTTCATCCTGATTATAATCTTGGCCATTTGTTGGGCACACACCCCTTTCCTAAAGATCCAGGGATGGTTCCATACAAAACTTTCAGAGTCATCAACCCCTTGGCCAGATGATACAGGTTTGTCTGGTCGCCCTCCAGGTAGCACTCTTTGAATGAGCCCTCTGACTCCATGGATAAGAGATCCTCATCAAATGGAATGAGATCCAAACTGTACTCTTCCCTGTGAATAAAGGATCTCAAAACACCCAGGTCCTTTAACTGCTGTTCACACAGAAGCTAAGGCGTGGCACAAACAAGATGTGGAAATTGCTTGCTTCACTGAGCACATTTTCAGCAATTATATCCATCAGTTCCAGCCTGGATCTGACACAACAAATAATATTTTTGACATCAGCTGCCCGCAAATGACTTCCTTTAAGTGTGAACATTTTCCCACTTCATGTTCTTTCAGTAGTGAATACTGTGTAGACAGGCCAAAGGCTCCCATTAGGTACTCATCCCAAACTATTGCCTTGCTTCCCACACATTCATCTAAACATTCATACAGTTCCCAACGCAGTGCCTTGCACAGCATGTTCAATTTTACCAGCCATAGGACAAGCGCGTCGCCATCTTGCCCCACTGCCCTTTCTCTCCTCTATTGCTTTATCTGTGTCTGCTCTAGAGTCAACTAGCATGTCTTTTGTTACAGTTACCATCTCTGGTTATCTGTGAAATCATTTCTGATTTGATTTTTTTCTGCAGCCTCATTCATGTGCTTTATTACTTTTGATGTTACCACTTCAGAGAGGCCAAGAGGCTGGGGAGATGGCTCAATGGAATAAGCGCTTGCCTGGCAGGTGCCAGGGCCTGAGTTCAATCCCCAGTTCTGCCAAAAAATTTTTTTAAAAAACTTCATCCAGAGGTGTGGTACAAACCTGTGATTCCAGCAAGGAGGCTAAGGCAGGAAGAAGAGGCCAAGTGGGTGACTTGTATTATTCTACCTCATTTGTCTTTAGTAAGCTGGATGTATGTGATTGCATCTTCTTTAAGTGTCTTCTATTTTCTTTTTTTTTGAATTTTAATTCCTGGGTTAGTGTTTGTAAGTTCCCTATGGCAAGTAGCTTAATTGCTGGTATTTAGAACCCTTAAGAAATTACTACTGGGGCTGAGGAGATGGCTCAGTGGAATAAGCGCTTCCCTGGCAAGCACAAGGGCCTGAGTTCAATCCCTGGTTCGACAATAAAAAAAAGAAGAAGAAAAAGAAATTACTACCTATCAGAGGTGCATTCCAGGGAGCTGGCTTTTGGGTTTTGGATCTGTTGCAAGATTCCACCTCTTCTTTTTCTTAGGGATGAGAAGTTGCTGCCCATTTGGTCCAGCCCCTGATTCTTTAGCACTAGCTTATAGTATTCTTAGGGAACATCAGGCAATCTCAATCTGGGTGTACCAAGAAGAATAACTAGTTAGAACAAATATGTCACTTTGACTAAAGTGGTACAATCATCAATAACAGTGGCATCAAACATAGCCTGGAAAATGACAAGCTGAGGTAGCTATTACCACCTTTTACTGAATGAAACTAGATTTGTAGTTATATAATAATCTACCAACAAACCAGAAAATTGTATGTCATAAAGAATCCCTCTCTAAGGCCAGGGAGATGGCTCAGTGGAATAAGCGCTTCCCTGGCAAGCGCAAGGGTCTGAGTTCAGTCCCCGGTTCCGCCAAAAAAAAAAAAAGAAAGAAGTTCTGAGCTTAAGGCCAGCCTGAACTACATAGTAAGACCCTGTTTCAAAAAGACAAAAATAAAAAAAGAATCCCTCTCTATATATTGTAATTTTACTCTTGGAGGAGAAAATTTAGAAGATCTTTAGGGAAAACACAAGGAAATAGAGAAGAGATTAAAAGCAAGGCTGAAACACAAAGGAGGACCATGTAAACTTTGGAAAACTGGTTCAGCAGACAGGAGTAAAAGGAAGAAATAAAAAAAAAATAGAACATCAACAAAAAAATGAGAAACTATATATAATTACACTGACATAAACACAAGAAACACTAAAGAGAAATAAACAATAAAGAGAAAACAAAACATAAAACAGCAACAACAAACAAAAGAGAAAGAAACAAAATGTGCACTTCAAGTGTGTTTCTGCTGTCACTGGTAGTCAACACTGATGGACAGAGTCCAGATCTGTGTTGATTAATCCCAGTTTTGAGCAGGCCTTCCCATGCAAGGAATCCAAGCTTATAGACAAAGTTCTGCCTTACTTCTCCTCCTCTGTTGAAGTTTCTTTGCTCTCCCTGTTGGTTTCAATTCTTGTGTAAGTTCCTTCCTGGGTCCTGGGAATCCACTTTCCTTCTACTTCTCTGCCTTACACTGGTAGATACCAATGTCTGGACAGCAAGTTTCAGAGAGGCTCTTTCTGCTGCTCACTGCTCTGCCATCATCCTGGAAGTTCTTTCTGCATGTTTTATTTTTCAAAATTTTATTTCATTTTCTACATCTTTTTTTTAAGTACTGTTTTTTATTTTGTAAAGACAGTATAAATTAGAGTTAAAACAAAAAAATTACAAGTGATACAGATTTTCATTTAACAAAGTAATATATGAATTTCAGTTTGTTGTAAACATAGTTTTGTCTTCCAACCAGTTATTTACATTACCAGAGATATGCATGTAAAACTGGAAGGAGGAAAAAAAGAAAGAAATGTATGGAAAATTAAGAAGAGAAATAGTACAAACATTTGAAAAGGGGAGCTGAAACACATTAAAGCATTAACTGCTTCTTTCCATAAACCAGCAGAGATGTATAGTACAGTTGCTGAAAGCATACATAGGTGTACCTCTATCCCCTACTCCCTCTCCTATCCTCCTCAACTCAGTAACTCTTTCCTTTTGAATAAGTTCATTCCATTTTACCAATGTCTATTGTACACTAAGTAGACAATATGATGTTAGTACATGTAGGTCTGATTTATTTCACTTAATAGTATGTTCTCTAGCTGCATCCATTTACCAAGAAAAGACTCAAATTTATCCAGTTTTATAGCTGAATAATATCCTATCATGTAAAAGTATCACATCTTCCTTATCCATTCTTCAGTTGATGGGCATCTGGATTGCTTCCAGGATTAGCTATAATAAATTGTGCTGCTACAAACATGGGCACATATATATTGCTGTGGTATGAGGTTTTCAATTTTTCTGGAAAAATACCCAGGAGGGGAAGAGCTGTCTTGAATGGGATCTCCAATCCTAGCTTATGAAGGAATCTCCACACTGATTTCCATAGTGGATGTACCAGTCTACACTCCCACCTACAGTGTAGAAGCATTCCTTTTTCTCCACAGCCTCTTCAGCATTTGTTATTGACTGACATATTGATGTTAGCCATTCTTTCTGTGGTGAGATGAAATCTTAGTGTTATTTTAATTTAGTCTTCTCAAATGACCAATGTTGAACATTATTTTCTTATGTTCTAGATAGAAGGCCTTTGTCTGAAGGACAGCTGGTTATACTTTTTTCCCAGTTTGTTGGTTTTCATTTTATTCTCTTGGAGATTTGAAATACGGAAACTTTTCAAAAAGATGAGATCCCAGTTTTTGATTCTTTGAACTATTTCCCATGCAGTTTGGTTTTTGTTCATGAACACTATACCTAACCCTATGTCTTTTAAGATTTCTACCTACATTTTCCTTCAGAAGATTTAGTGTTTCTGTTTTAACATTTAAATCTTTATTTTGACTGTATCTTTGTGCATGGTGATAGTCAAGGGTCTAGTTTTAGTGTTTGGCATGTGGAAAACCAGTTTTTCCAGCACCATTTATTAAAGAGACTATTTCCTTCCATTATGTTTAGCCCCTTTATCAAAGATAAGGTGACTGAGTGTGTTTGCAATTGCGTCTGCATCTTCTAATGTGTTTCACTGATCCTCAGGTCTGTCTCTAGGCCAGTATCATGCTAATTTTATCACAGTAACTTTTTAGTATAATTACAGGTCAGGGATTGTGATACCTCTGCCTTTCCTTTGTTTCCTAGGAGTGCTTTTGATATTCTGGGTCTCTTCTGGTTCCAAATGAATTTGAGGAAAGTTTTCTCTAGCTCTGTGAGATAAACTAATGGCATTTTAATTGGGACTTCAATGAATATGTATAGCAATTTTGGGAGTGTGGCCATTTTCACAGTGTTGGTTCTTATTATCCAGAAACATGGGATATTTCTCCATTTTCTCAAATCCCCTTCAATCTCTTCTCTCAGAGTACCATAATTTTCACTGTATAAATCTTTCATGTCCTTTGTGAGATTGATTCCTAAGTATTTCTCTCTCTTTTTTTTGGATGTTATTATAAAAGGCATGGTTTCTATAATTTCTCTTTCAGTGTGTTCATTCTTTCTGTACAAAAATGCTACTGATGTTTGGGTGTTGACTTTGTAGCTTGCTGCATTGCTGAATTTGGTGATTAAATCTACAAGACTCTTGGAGTTTTGGGGGTCCTCTATGTAGAACATTATGTCATCTGCAAATAATAATTTCTTTTCCAATCCTTATTCCTTTTATTTCTCTTATCTAATTGCTTTGGCTAATATTTTTAGAACTATATTGAGTAAGAGTGAAGACAGTGGACACCTTTGTCTTGTTCCTGATTTTAAAGTTAAGGCCTTCAGGTTTTTTATATTTTGTATGATGCTGGCTGTTGGCTTCTTATAAATAGCTTTTATCAGGCTGATATAAACCATCTATTTTAATTTTCTGTAGGGTTTTTATCATGAATGAGTATTGGACTTTATCAAAAGCTTTTTCTGCATCTATTGAGATGATCATGTGATTTTTGTTCTTGGTTTTATTTATGTGGTGTGTTACATTTATGGAATTGTGTATGTTGAACCATCCCTGCATTCCTGGAATGAATCCCACTATGTCATGATGTATAATCTTCTTCATGATTTGTTTTTTGGTTTTTGTTTTTTTGGTGGAACTGGGGATTGAACTCAGGCCCTTGTACTTGCCAGGCAAATGCTTATTCTGAGCTGTCTCCCCGGCTCTTCTTGATGATTTGCTGCATTTGGTTTCCTAGTGTTATTTGGAGGATTTTTCATCATTCATTTGAGAGATGGGTCTGTAGTTCTTTTTTAAGTTGGATCTTGCTGTTTCTGAAATCAGTATTTCTTGCCTCCAGGAGTTAGTTTGCGAAAAATGCTTCCCTTTCAATTTTATTGAACGGTTTGAGAAAAGTTGACATTAAATCTTCTCTAAATTTCTTGTAGAATTCTGCTGTGAATCCATCAGGACCTGGGCTTTTCTTTGTTGGCAGGTTTATTACATTTTCAATTTTGTTTCTTGTTATTGGGTCATTCAGAATTGTATATCTTCTTGACTCAGCTTTGGCATTTCATATGTATCTGGGAAACTGTCCATCTACTCTGTTTTCCATCCTGAGAGAGAAAAGGTTTTGCAAGTAGGTACTGATCTTCTGAATTTTCCTAGGGTCTGCACTAATTTCACTCTTTTTATTCGTTATTGCATGAATTTGGGTTTTTTCTTTCCTTTTCTTGAATAGGTTGGTTAGGCATTTATCAATTGTATTTATTCTTTCAAGGAACCAACTCTTTGATTCTTTTTTTTTTTTTTTTGTATTTTTCTCTTCATCTCCAATGTACTAATTTATGCTTTAATCTTTTTTTTTTTTTTTTTTTTTTTTTTTTTTTTTTTTTTTTTTTTTTTTTTTTTTTTTTTTTTTTTTTTTTTTTTTTTTTTTTTTTTTTTTTTTTTTTTTTTTTTTTTTTTTTTTTTTTTTTTTTTTTTTTTTTTTTTTTTTTTTTTTTTTTTTTTTTTTTTTTTTTTTTT
>PVKA01042919.1:0-17098 GCA_004027165.1 Ctenomys sociabilis | reverse complement strand
AAAGGAAAGCGGCCCGGCGGGCGGGCCGAGGAGGCCAGCGGGTGCGCGGCCCCCAGTTGCACGTTAAAGTTTAATTTCCGTGTCTGTCGAGCAGGTGTTGGGGCTGGGGGTGCCCACCCCGAGGGACTTAGCTGAGGAACCCTGGCCCGGGCGCACTCGGGGTCCCGGCCGGTGGGGGCGGGAAGGGTCCTGTGTACTCAAAACGGGCCGGGGAGGGGGCGCGGCGGCAAAGCAGCAGGTGGGGTGGGCGGCCGGAGGGAAGCCTTTTCCTCGCCCCGGCGCCAGGAACCCCTTTCCAGGGTCCCAGAGCCACAGCAGCTAAAATCCAGGAGGCCGGGGGACCCTGCTCCTGCCCTGCGCTTTTCTGGGACTAGGTTGCTCCCGCGGTGCGGATAGTGCGCAAAGCCAACTCCGGAATGGGCCGGGGGTCGCCTCGCCGCCCCAGGCCACAGCGCCGGGGACTGCCCGGCGCGCCCCGCGGGGCCGGGAGGGGCGCGATTCCTCCCCGCTCGCCCCTCCGCCCACCCCGCGGCCGCCGCTTTGGGGAGGGCAGGGGAGGAAGTGGAGGCCGGGTGGCTCGTCTCCTCCCCTCCCCCCCGCAGTTTATAACCCGTCCATTGTGCGCCGCTGCCCCGTGTCTCCCTCCAGCCGCGACCATGCCCAGGAAGAAGGCGGTGGCGGCGGCCTGGGAGGAGCCGAGCTCGGGCAACGGCACGGCCCGCGCGGGGCCCAGGAAACGCGGCGGCCCGGCGGGCAGGAAGCGCGAGCGGCCCGAGCGCTGCAGCAGCAGCAGCGGCGGCGGCAGCAGCGGCGACGAGGACGGCCTGGAGCTCGACGGGGCCCCCGGCGGCGGCAAGCGAGCGGCGCGACCGGCGGCGGCTGGCAAGCCGGGCGGCGCGGCCGTGGTCATCACCGAGCCCGAGCACACCAAGGAGCGCGTCGTGAGTGGGCCCGGCGGGCCGGCGGGGGGCGGGCGTCTCGGTCGGACGGGGGCGGCGAGCGCAGGCCATGGCTGAATCATCGCCGCCTCCGCGCAACAAAAGGGCCGGCGGCGACTCGGCCGCGGCCTAGCCACCCCACGCGCGGGCTGGGGGCTGGGGGATCCCGCGGGGGAGGGGCTGCGGGGCCCGCGCCGCCGCCGCCGCCCGCGCGGGGGTCACGCCCCGCCTCCACCCGGCGCCGCGCGAGCCTCTCCTCGCCCCTCCCCCGCCCCCGAGCGGGACTTGGGCAACTTCGCGCGGGCCCGGGGCCGCTGCGGCTTGGGCTAACCCCACGCGCCTGCGCCCGCCCCCGCACTCTCCCCAGCCTGCCAGTGGGCCCGGGCGTGGCGGGGAGGGCGCCCGGCACCCTGCGGGGAGCGGCGGCTCTCGCCGGGCTTTGAGGTTCCCGCCGCCTCGGCTCCGGCTCCCCGGGGGGGCGGGGCCTGCGGGCCGCCGCGCATGCCCCGTGAGGCCCTGCGCCGTCCGCGCCGGGGAGGCGGGGCCGCAGAGTGAGGGCGCATGCTCAGAGGCCCCCCTTGCCCGGGGCTTGGGCGCAGCGGGGCTCAGGCTTTGTCTGCCGTTGGTGGGCCACGGTGTGGGGTGCAGGTCTGCCAGCTGGGGGATCAGATGCGGAGCATCGTCCTTGGGGTCAGTGGGCTCCAGCTGCTCCAGTGGCAGTGAAGGTAGTAGCCGGCTCGACTTAGGCTCCTTCAGAGCTGAGCCCGGGGTCTGCACCGTGTCTGCCAAAACTTTCTGCAAGTTTGTAGTGATCTAGGTTTTGGGAGAAGGAGTCTTCACCAGCTTCTCAGATAACCCCAGAAGAGAGATGGAACTTCCCTCTCGGGGTTTAGAGTGACTCTCTTGGGAGGATCTTGTCTCCCCATGCGCGCATGCTCTGGAGGCTGTTGCTGGTTGACCAGAGCAGAGTGCTTCCGCAGGAGACCTGCCTTCTGGTTAGACTCGGGGCTATCGCGGCCACCTCACAGATAAGGAGTAGGGTGTGAGGACCTTGGGGATCGTGCCTGCGCAGTAGCTTTCCCATTGCCCTCCCCGAGGAAGGGCTATCACCAGAAGTTGCAGGGGAGCTCATGTCAGAAGGTTTTGCCCAGGTAGGGCCCTGTGGTGGCCAGGTGCCAAGACAGTGCCAGGTTGAGAATGGGATCATAGGAGCTGCTTTTTCTTCGGCAGGTCTAATCCAGATTTAGGCCCATCAATCACTGCATTAGGACAAAAACTTAAAGAGGCAAGACTGAACAAGCTTTGGCCTCTGTGTTCTGAGTGCATTATTAGTAAAAGAAAAGCAAGGTTGTGTTCAAACTGCTTCTGCAGTGTCAGCTGTGTGGCTCCAGTTAACTGTTGGAACAGTGAATTTAGGGATCAGAATAAAAGATTTCTTATCCCCTGCTGGGATTCACCCAAGATGATAGGTGCAGAGCAAAAAGCAAGATTTGGAGGGCCACCAGGTTTCCCACCCGGTCACTCCTGCAGCCACCAGCGCTGTCTTGTGGAAATGGCATTTTACAAGTCTGAGTAAAGATGCTTTAGCAGTTTACACTTGTTTGCCGTTTGCATCTTTTTTTTTTTTTTTTGCGTTTTTCTATACATACATGCCATGATGTATATATAATGTATCTAGTTGTTTATTTTTAATCCTTCCTTTCTTTTTTTTTTTTTTTTTTTTTTTTTTTTTTTTTTTGGCAGAACCAGGGATTGAACTCAGGCCCTTGCGCTTGCCAGGGAAGTGCTTATTCCACTGAGCCATCTCCCTGGCCCTCTATTTTTAATCCTTAAGGAAGGACTGTTGAGCAGATTCCTCGGAGCTGATAGGATAAGAGAGAGAAACAGAAGACTGCAAGGGCTCAACAAATGATGCTTGGGGGCAACAAATAATAGTTCAGTCGAGTAAGTGCTTGCTTGGCAAGCGCAGGGTCCTGAGTTCAATCCCCAGTCCCACACAAAAAAAAAGTGTTTTTTTTTTTTTTTTTGGCGGAACCAGGGGGTTGAACTCAGCAAATGATGCTTTTTATTCCTCCCAGAAAGTGCGCACTCGAGTTTCAGTTCTCTTTTGTGTCTGTTGGGTTTGGCCCAGGGTCTGGGTCGGCCCTGGCCCTTGAAGCCCACATTTCCCTCTCCTGGGCCTAGGCTGGCCTTCTGCTCTTTGTCCTGGGTTGGCATCCTGCCCAATGTCTCTGGTCCTAGGTCCCTGTCTCCCTCTGCTGGGCAGTGCTGAGGACCCCTGTGCTGCTACCACAGGCCACCCAGAAGGAGCTTTGTGCCAGGCCTTCCCATCAGGCCTCTCCTCTACCCTGCCTTAGTGATTTGGAAAGGAAGACTTTTGTACATTCGGGCAAAACTGCCTTAGTTAAAAAATGGGTATTTCTACAAAACAGTCTCAGGATTTCAGTCTTAGGAAACGCTCCCTCTCTAAGCACCTGAGGTTGGTGTGTGGTTGTCAGGTGAGCGGTTTATCCTCCTAGGGTTGGTTCAGTCCTGAATGCTATGAGCCTCAGCCTTGTAGAGCAAGTAGAACAAGCCGCCTTGGCTGAGTCCTCAGGAACAAGTGAGTGTTGCAGGTGTCCTGGCCTCTTAGCGTCTCTAGCTTGGTGTTGCTGAGATTCTGTAGATCCGAGGCACATCTGGCCAATGTGGAAGGACCAAACCCAGCTGAAGGCTGAGCGCGAGTGTTTTAGCTGTGTAGCCGCCTGTTTCTGTTGCTGCCTGTGTCTCAGGGGTCTTCCCTCCTTGCGTGTGTGTGTGTGTGTGTGTGTGTGTATGTGTATGTGTGTATGTGTGAAGATTGCCTCCATGTTGCAGACACACCTTTGGCACTTGGGCGATAATTCAGAAATCACCTTGGGCCTAAAGTTCAGTTTTGTTGATTGAGAAGCTCAGCGTGTTTTTCTACCAAGGCCCTTTTTCTGGGTCCAAGTCATCTTGACTAGTTGTTGGGAGGCAGCAAGGTGAGATGACTTCATTAGTATCCTGCTAGGGGACTGTGTTTTAGGCTCCTCATGCCATCACCAAGGTCACCCATGAAACTGTCTTCTCACCATAGGTGGAGCCTGGCTTCAGCTCCAGGGGATCAGGCAGTATTCTGGTTCCTGGATTTGGGGTACTGGAGCTGGAAGTGAGGGCTTGAGTCTGCCTCAGCTCACCAAGTGTGACATAGCTGTGAGTTAAGCAATGTTGTGGTAGAGGCAGGGAGATAGCTCAGAGGCCTCAGCATCTACCTGGCAAGCACAAGGACCTGAGTTCGGTCCCAGCCAGCATGCCATGCGGTCGTGGTCCCAGATGTGGGTACCCACTGTGTGGTCCTGGAACCACACAGTGGTACATACCTGTAATCCCAGCACTCTGGGGAGGTTGATACTCTTCTTTTTTTTGGCAGAACTGGGGATTGAACCCAGGCCCTTGCGCTTACCAAGGAAGTGCTTATTCCACTGGACCATCTCCCTGGCCCCGTGGGAGAATTGAGACAGGAGGGTCTCTTCAAATGCAAGACCAGCCTAGGGGCTACAAAAGTGAGCACAAGGCCAGCCTTAAGCTGCATTAGGAGACCCTGTCTCAAAAAAAAAAACTCGTTGGGAGTAACATTTTCTTCTTTTTTTTTAAATCTCAGCGCGCCCCCACCCCCTCTTTTTTTTTTTTCCTTTGTGGTACCAGGATTGAACTTGGGACCCTGCACCTATCTCCTTGGCTCCCGGGAGTATTGAGTTAGAGCAGGGATGGTGAATCTTGTGGAGCTCCCAGTGATGCAGTTCCTAGTGGCCTGTGGTTCCCAGCGGCTCACGTCCCATAGATTCACCCTCGTTATCTATGGAGAGATGAAGGGGCGTGGCTCATAACAAGCACTTGTGTAGAACAGTGAAGAAGTAGTGCCTTGGTCTCATGCAGGAGGACACAGGGCCTGAGACATAAAAATTTGAGCGAAAGTGACAGTGACTGAGGGGAAAACAGCTGGTCCAACTGGAGTGGACCGAGTTCCCTGCAGAAGCCTTTCAGCAGAAAGCATGGGCTGGGTTTTAGAGCTCAGGTGGCTTGAAGGCTTCGTGAGCCTTTGACCCCAGTGCTCAAGTCACTCAGGACACCTCCGCCCAAGCTGAGGGCAGCAGGTTCTGGCCATCTGGCTGCAGCCTGGGCCCCCTAGCTGATGGAGCTTAAGGGTTCAGGGGATCCACAGTGCCCATGAAGTTTCACTCAGTGCTGGGCTAGTTTCACCTTCCTGGCAAATGCTGAGTGTGGGTCCCTTGAGCTTCTGCCTGCCTGGGGACTACCTGCCCTGGAGTGATGGTCTTTCTGGCACCCTCTTCCAGCTCTGTCCCCTAGTGCCTGCCTCCTGTCTCTGCTGCTCTTAGCATACTGACCCGAGGATAGCAGAGTGCCAGTATAGAGAAACCTTTTTTTGTTTGTTTATGCCTGGTGTCGAACTCAGGACCCTGCACTTGACAGGCAGGCACTTAGGTCACTGAGTTATCTCCCCAGTTGTGTGTGTGTCCGTGTCCCCCAACCGGGGCCTTTGTGGAAAGCACTATTCTACTGAACTATCTCCTAGCCCCAGAATGTCAGTGAGTGGCTTGATTGGGGCCCCAGGGCTTCTTGCACAGGGCATACAACCGGATGACGTATTCTAGCCATGCCTCCCTTTGCATCAGGAAGGGAAGGTGGTAGGCAGGGGAAAGTAGGCTCCCATTCAAGTAACCTGAGTTGGGGGGCTCCCTTGCCAGAGCAAGGGTTGTGAATAATTGAGCAGCTGAGGCAGCTCCAGTCCTGTTCCGCGGCCTCCTTCTTGCCACGTCAAGTATGGCAGAGTGTGGCGGGACCCATGTGAGGGCAGGTTCTCTAAAAATGCGACGATACATTCATTGTGACCTGTGTTCCTTGTGAACACAGTGCCAGGACACCCAGCCAGGCAGGCACCCCACAGAGAGGAAGGACTGCAGGTGGAGCTGCTGATGTCACCTCAGGCTCCCAGGAATGATGGCATAGGTCAGAGCATAAGGACGCAAGTGGAAGCCACACTCTCTCACGACGGGGTGGAGCAGAAGCTCAGGTCAACTGAGTTGATTTCATCTTTTGGGGGCTGGGGATCAAACCTATAGCCTCCCAGGCAAGTGCCAGGCAGGTGCTACTGAGCTGCATCCCTAGGACACCATGCATGTTAAAAAGCCTGTTTTCATGCTGATGGGGGGGAGAACACAGAATATTGAATGCACAGATTTTTTCAGGGACAGCGGAAAGCTAGTGGCCCCGGTCACTTTCTGAGATGAGATGAAGGATGAGAATTAAGTGTACTGGTGGTGAGTAACAGCCTGTCCCTTGAGATGCATATCTCTGGAAAGGCCCTCAGGCTCGCTCACCATTGCACCTGGCTTATGGGTATCACTGGGCCCGGAGAAGCCACCTGTGTCAGGCCCGCCCACTCACATGGAGCCTGACCCCTCTTTTTGCCTTCCTCTCTGTCCTGGAGCAGCACAATACTTATTGCTGGGCTGGCAAGATAGCTCAGTGGTCTAAAGTGCCTGCTTAGGCAAGCTCTCAGGGACCGCGGTTCGATCCCCAGCACCACATGCCATGCCAGCCCCTCCCCCCCCAGGGCGGGCTGAGCTGATCCTCTCCCCCCCCCGCAAAAAAAGAATCCGTGATGTGTAGCGAGACACTGTAATAAAATAAATAAATCTAAAAAAAAAAAAAAAATACTTATTGCTAATGTCCTGGCTTCTTTCTTGGCACAGTGAACAGCAGACAGGGACAGAAATGGGCTCCTTTCTGGGCTCCCAAGGGTTCAGAGGCCACCAGCAGAGCAGTGTTCACTGTAGCAAAATCCAGACTCAACGCAGGGCGCGCCTTGATTCCCTCATAGGGCTCAGTAACCCCCGTGTAGATGCCTGTCCCTGGAGTGGAGGGGAGGACATGATTCTGCTTCTGTTCTAGTGTTGTGGTTTTTTTTTTTTTTTTTATGCAAAAGCTATTTAAAAATGAGTCCAGGCATAACAAGGAGGTTGCTGGGGGCAAGTTTGGGGTGACCCACTTTTGAGCCTGCAGATTAGGGAGAGAGGGGAGAACTGCTTTGTGTGCTGTGCCCCTAGGATTCCCTAAGGGTTATTTTCACTGGGTGTGGCGGTGCATCCTTCTGATCCCAGCTGCTGAGGAGGCTGAGTCGGGAGGACTGCAAGTTTGAGGAAGGCCTGGACAATTTAGCAATACCTTATCTTAAAATTTATAAAAGGTACGCAGGCCAGACAGCTCAGCAGATTTAAGCCCCTATTTAGGCAGACGCAGGGTCTGGGGGTTGGATTTCCCCAGGGTGTTGTGCTGGCCCTGCCCCCTGGGGTGTGCTGAGATGGCTATTGAGACTGTGGGGTGGCTTGTTCCTGTAATCCCAGCAATTGAAAGGGGAGGGTCACTTCAAGCCTGATCTGTGTAGTGAGACCCTGTAGACCCTGTATGAGGGGAATGGATTTTTTTGTTTGTTTTTGGTGGTACTGGGGATTGAACTCAGGACTTTGTGCTTGCCAGGCAAGTGCTTATTCTGTGGAGCTATCTCCCTGGGCCTAGACCCTGAACTAAAATTCATTAAAAAAGATGAAGAAGAAATTTATACAAGGTAGGGGTTACAGCTTAGTGAGAGGTAGAGTGCTGGGTAGCATGCACGAAGACCCAAGGTTTTTTTTTTTTCTTTTGTCTTTTTGAGACAGGGTCTCACTATGCAGTTCAGGCTGGCCTTAAGCTCACTTTGTAGCTCAGGCTGGTCTCGAACTCACAACGATCCTCCTGCCTCAGCCTCCCGAGTGCTGGGATTAGAAGGCTCAAGTTTAACCCCGCAGGAAGAACTACATACTCATAGCTTGTCTCCTGCTTAGGCAGGACAGCCTACGAGTCAAAAGCTGCCTTAAAAAGCTAATTCTTTTCCCTCTCTCTGTCTCCTTAGAAACTTGAAGGGTCTAAGTGCAAAGGCCAACTTTTGATTTTTGGGGCAACCAACTGGGACTTGATTGGTCGTAAAGAAGTGCCTAAGCAACAAGGTATGAGTTTCTGAACATTGATCAGTTTTCTTCCACTAGGTGTTCTGTGCTGACCACCCAGCAGGTAGGTATTCTCTGCTTACAGATTGATCAGAGATGCTAAGAGCTGGAGCTGGATTCGAATCCTGGGCTGGAGCGTGATTTCATAGTTTAGTCTTCAAGAACCAGTTCCATCAATATTCACAAGGAAATATGGGTGGTTTCCTGGAGTAAGGGTGGGCATCGTCCTTCTCCCTCCCCACCCTCACCCCGCCTTCCTGACAGCGAAGAGGCTAGTCCCAGGTGGCACTGCTGGAGTGCCACAGACAGCGGGTAACACCACGTGGGGGAAAGAGAGGGAGCAGAGAAGTCCCAAGCCCGTCACTTTTTGTCCCAGGTCCCTTTAGGAAGTTGGTCTTTTCCTCTGGGGAAATGGGCCTGTCCCCAGCAAGGCTGGCATGCTGCCATGCTTTACGGCTTCTTGGTTTTATTTGGGAACTTGCCCAAAGTGCTTTCTACCATTGCTTCACCCTTGAACAAATATTTGCCCGCTGTTACAGCTGGCACCCAGGGACAGGGTGTGGCAGACCAGCTCCTCCCGAGGAGGCGTGGCAGCCCCTGTGGCCCATGGTGAGTGGCTCTGTGGAGTAAGCCCGCATGCAGTCGGCACCTCTGCTGGCCCTGCTCTTCACTAGGTGGCCTGCCATGGCAAAGGTGCCCAGCACAGGGTCAGGGAACCCCCAGCCTCCTCCCCCATCTGAGGCTATGGATGTTCTAACTGGGCCATCTCAAGACTGTGCCCCCTTCTGTCTCCACTTCTAAGGTTTCTCCTCTTAAGCTGATTTTATATGTAATATTTTTCTTTTTTGTTACTTTTTTTGTTTTTGGTTTTTTTGAGAGAATTTTTCTATCCACTTCAAGCTGGCCTTGAACTCATAGCAGCCTTACTGCCTCGGTCTCCTGAGTGCAGGTTACAGGTGTGCACCACCACCATGCCCAGCATCTGTAACGTTTTTACTTTTGCTAATATCTTTAAATATCTGCTGAAAAATACTGGTGGGAAGAGGTTTGCTTTCCCCCAGGATGCACCAGCTGGGAGAAGAAATCTGCCTCTTGTACCTGTTGGGGAACCCAGGGACCCCAACCTGTCCACAGCTTGCCATTTGGCTTCCCAGAGAGCAGGGTGGGCATGATTAGGACCCGGCCGTGGGAGCCTAGAGGCTGATGGAGGACGAGGAGGGAGAGGAGGAAGCATGCTAGCATCCCGCAAGCTGGCTGCCTCCAGGATTAGCCATGGGCCTTGTGGATGGAGAGGCTGGGGACGGGAGCTGGCCCGCTGCCTTAGGAGCTGGCCGAGTGCTGGCCCTGCAGCGGGGCGAGGTGGTGGCAGGTCAGGCACTGGAGCCTTGTGGTGTCGGACCTGCCATGGCTCAGTTTCCCCTCCTGATTAGGTGGTGCCTCAGGGTCTCTTCCAGTTCTGAGGTCATCCTGGAGGCTGCCGGTTTGGGTTTCTCTGTGCAGAGGGTGTGCTTGACATCCCCATGGCCGTGAGTGGTGGTGTCGTGAGCCTGGCCTGGGGTCCTCTGACCAGGAGGCCACACACTCCCTGCAGGGTCCTGCTCTGTGACGGTGAGGGAGGAGCTGCTGGTTCCCATCTTCCCAGCAGTTGTCACCGCTGTCCTGCCCCTCAATCCCGAACAGCGAATGACTGTCCAGCCCCTTTCTCGGGGAAGCGGGCATGTCTGTCGAGGGAGTGGCTGGCATTGCATCCTGGCATGCTGTGGTGGGGTCCAGCAGTCACCACGTGCCTGGTGTCTGGCCTGCCCTGGTTGCTGTCACAGAAGGAAAAGGGAAGGCAGGTGGCTCGGCAGGAGGGGTGCCAGTTGGGGGAGCCACTGGTGAAAGGGAGAGATTTCTCCTTTTGAGTTTTTTCATTAGTCAGTGTTTGTAGTACATGATTATGTTCAGCGCAGGGCGCAAGGACATGCAGGTAACACATCCATATTTCTTTTGTTTGTTGGTGGAACCAAGGATTGAACTCAGGCCCTTGCGCTTGCTAGGCAAGCACTTATTCTACTGAGCTATCTCCCCGGCCCTCATTTTTTAATTTATGTATTTGGTACAGGGTCTCACTAACAGGACTCATAATGATCCTCCTGTTTTCAGCCTCCTCAGTGCCGGGATTACAGGCATTCACCACCACACCCAGACTCAGTGGCTGGTTTAGTATGCCCAGGGGTAAGGCCGGCATGGCCTGTGGTGCTCAGGATTGGATCCTGATCCCTGTGCTTGCCTAAGCAGGCGCTTTAGTCCACTGAGCTGTATTGCTGGCTCTCATCTCTGTCCTTTTTAATGTGCCCTTCCTCTCTGACTCTCTTTTACTCCCTAATGGGATTTCTAAGTTGGATATGGTTGGGTGAGAACTGAGTTCGTGGTGGTGGGGGAGCTGACTCTGAGGTGAGACTTGGGGGACTGTGGGTGGGGCCTTGCTGGAGGGCAGCAAGGTGGCTCGTGACCCTGGGGCTGCTGGCTCCTGGGGTGCTTTGCTTTAAAGCCCTTGGGAAGCACTGAGAGTTGAGGTGTGTATCTCATCCTGGGATGTCTCTTGTTGACCAGGCCAGCCTGGCATCCCCGGAGAGCTGCCCCTTAGGCCTGAGGGAAGTGGGCCATCGGTGGCTGGTGACACTGTAGGGGTGGTCTCTTCCTCCCTGTCACCGGCCATCGGGTCTAACGTGAATCTTGTTCTCTCCACAGCCGCATACCGAAATCTTGGCCAGAATCTCTGGGGCCCCCACAGGTATGGGTGCCTGGCAGGGGTCCGGGTGCGGACGGTGGTCTCGGGGTCGTGTGCTGCCCACAGCCTCCTCATTACCACTGAGGGGAAGCTGTGGAGCTGGGGTGAGTACCGAGAGCTGGTGTCCATTCCCCTCCAGGGAACCTGCCTGCTCCATCTGCGGAAGAGGTGTGCACCCCGCTCCTGTGCACAGACCCTATTTTCCTCATTGCCAGCCTGCCTTGTCTGTCTATACCTACACAAGATGAATGCTTTCCTTTCTTCCTTTTTGGTACAGGGTCTCACTATGCAGTGCAGACTCATAGTGATCCTCCTATCTCGGCCTCCCCAGCCCTGGAATTAGAGGTGTGCGCCACTGCTTCTGGTCTGGGGCCGGCACGACATGCAGGACTTCTTGTCTTTTTTGAGACAGGATCTCACTATGCAGTTCAGGCTGGCCGTAAGCTCACTTTGTAGCTCAGACTGGTCTCGAACTTGCAGCAGTCCTCCTGCCTCAGCCTCCCAAGTGCTGGGATTACAGGCATGCGCCACCACGCCCGGCAGTATCAGATATTTTGAACCAGGGATTGAACTCAGGCCCTTGCACTTGCCTGGGAAGCGTTTATTCCACTGAGCCATAGGGTGTTTTTACCTCCGGCTGACCTAAAATTTTCAGCAGTCCTCCTACTTTGGCCTCCTGAGTGCTGAAATCACAGGCCTGTGTGTACTCCTAAAGCCTGGCTTCCTTTGAATCCTCTTCAGCAACATTTTCCCAAACCTTTGGACTGAAGTTTGATCTTTCGGATGCTGAGCCGGCTCAGGCCAAGTGCCTGTTTCAGTACCTGTCCCTGCAGCAACAGTCCTGTCCTGCTCTCTAGCAGGGTGACACACGGCCTCTGTTCTTGCTACTTTAAATGCCCCCAGCTTTTGTGGCTGCCACCTCCTGTCCCAGGCCTGGCGTCTGCCCCCCACCCTCTGGCCGTGGCGCTTCCTGCCCGTCTGGTCTGCCCCTCACATTGCCACAGGTGGTTGCATTTCCTGCTGTGTGTTCCTCGCAGGGCTTCAGACCACCCGGCCTACCTCGTAGCTCCCCTGTTTTGCCTTTTCCCTTCACGATTGTTAATAAGGTATTGGTAATTGACCACAGCTCACTGCCTCCAGAGCCCAGGCTCTGCTGCCAGCTGGAGGTGTTGGCGCTTGTCCCCTCCCTTGTTTCTGGCCCTTTGGCTGCCTTTTTGTCCATATGACTGCATTTTTATTTCGATCTGTTGGAACCATTTTTCACGATTTCATGAGCTGCTGCACCAGAGTCCAAATATATTAACATCTGTCGTCTTCCCGCACTCTGCTAATTTTGTAATTGTGTTGCAAAAACTTAACAAGTGTGTCTGGCCCGAATTGAGCCTTCCCAGCTCTTGATGGCGTGCTGACATTTGCCCTGAATTTTGTCTTCTGCCAGTCGGCCTGGGGGTGTGTCCCCATCCTGGCTGGCTTTCCTCTTCTCGGTTGAGCTGGCCTCCCAGGAGGTTCTGAGGCAGTCCCTGTCCCTGCCGACCCTGCAGTGGGAGCTGCTGTCCACAACTCATGATTCCCTAGAGCCAGTGTGGAGTGCTGGCTGGCACCTTCCTGTCACATGGACTGGCGACTTGTGGCTGTGTGTTCGGTGTTGAGCATAGCTTTCAGAGTGGACCTGGCTGCTTGTGGCAGTGTGACCCTAACACATGCCTCTGACAGTGTGCACAGCTGCCGTCCCCGTGGCAGTGGCCAGCTGGTCTGCAGGCCGCTCCCTCTGCCTGCCTCTGCCAGGGCCCTGGCACCCAGCTCTGGCTCTGCTCCCAGCCTCTCTCATAACCTCCAAGTGAAAGCCTTGGTGTTGGAGAGGCCACCCCGGCCTGTGCTTTGACTTCAGCTTTGTCACATCTCCCTTAAAGCATAAGCACTAGGTCACATGGGTGGTCCCCTTGAGGAGGGGCTCGAGAGTGCTCAGGTTTTGCTTTAGACCTGCGTTGGGACCTATATAGGATTTAGGGGTGCCTGGCTTTCCTCAGGACCCACCCAGGGTACCCCTGTGCATACCCCTAGTATGCCTCTACCCCTGGGGTAGATAGAGGCTTAACTACAGCCAGAGCAGCTTTGGGATGGAGCTAGCCCTGCAGGCTGGGTGTTTAGAGCAGGCCTGTCACCTGTCACCAGGGCTCACAGGGCCCCAAGTATCTGAGGGGTAACCAGGAGGGGATGCAGATGGGAGAAGTCATTGGCAGAGACCAGCAGGCCCGAGGCAGGTGCTGCCTCCGGCTGAGGTCCTGGGCCAGTGTTGGGATGGTCCTGGTGAGGGAGCCAGGAAGCAGGATCTCCAGCACACCACGAGGACTGGGATGTCAGGAGCTCTTCCAGTGGGGCATGTCCAGGCATTTCTAGGATTTCCTTGGTATCAGAGATTAGAAGGGCACGTGGGTGGGCCCGACTGTGCCATTAGGAAGGAGGTCAGAGGTGTGCAGCCATCTGCAGATGGGGCCATAGCCCTGCACCCCACCCCTAGGATGGAGAAGCCAAAGCCTGCACTGCCCCAGGCCTTTGCTCCCTCTAGACAGGTCCAGGGCTGTGAGCCCCCTGCGTCCTGCCCAGGCCTGTGTCATACTTAATTGCAGCTGTGATCCCTCTATAGGGCGGAATGAGAAGGGGCAGCTGGGCCATGGGGACACCAAGAGGGTGGAAGCTCCGAGGCTGATCGAGGGCCTTAGCCACGAAGTGATCGTGTTGGCGGCCTGTGGGCGTAACCACACCCTGGCCCTGACGGGTAAGGAGCAGGCACAGCCCTAGGGATGGGTGGAGTGACCCCAGTGGCTCTTGGTCAGGGTGGGAACGGAGCCCAGGGGGTTTACAGGGCTGATGCAGCGCCAGGGTGCATACCCACGGCCCGAGGGGCAGTGGGGTCTGCTCTGAAATGCCCGCCTGTCCAGGCAGTCTGCCTGGCGAATGAGCTGTTCCTTACTGTTTTGATGCTTTTGATTCCAAACCTAGTCGAAAGCATTCAGTGTTCCTTTCCCTTTGGTGCTGTTTCTCCTTCAGAAACGGGCTCTGTGTTCGCTTTTGGAGAGAACAAGATGGGGCAGCTGGGCCTTGGCAATCAGACGGACGCCGTCCCCAGCCCTGCGCAGGTAACAGGAACACAGGTGGTTTTTCTATGGGTTCTGTGTGGACTCAGGTCAACAGCCTTGCTGAAAGTTTTTCTTTCCAAAGGACCAACGTGTATAGAGAGGCCTGCCTTGAGTCTGTTCTGTTGGAAAGAAAGTTAGAACTCTTTCTGGATATAACTTTGCCTTCATCTGCAAAGACTGGTTTGAGCTTGGGTAGAGTCACCAGCGGCCAGAGGCTGAGAGCACGGATTAGCGCTGGGCTAACAGGTGTGTGTTGCCACACCTGGCCCAACTAATTAATGCGGAACCATTGTAGTTGTTATTTATACCTTAAGAGCCAGATGTAGTGGTACAAATCTGTAATCTCAAGGATGAGGCAGGGGCTTGCAAGTGCCAGCACAGCCTGGACAACTGAACAACTTACACAGACCCTGTCTCAAAAAAAAAAATGCCTAGAGATTTATAATGCTCAGGGCAAGGGCCGTGGGTTCAGGCCCCAGTATTACTAGGAAGGGTTCATGCCTTGAGTAGCTCTGCAGTTATAGACGTGACTTAACTGGGAGCACCAACACGAATAAAACCTCCGTGATTTGGAAGTTGAGGCTGGTACTGGAACTCGTGGCTGAAGCGAGGTTACAGTTTGTTGGTCAGGTTGTGTTTTCTCCCACCTGTTCTGAGCCTGTCACTGAATTTAGAATTTGCCTGCCCCCCGTGAACCCCGATGCCAGGGACACATTGCCATACATTTTGGGGTTCAGCGCCCCAGTCATATTTTGGCCTCTGCTCTGTCCCAGGAAGGTGGGAGTCACCAGGGTGTTTCTGAAAAAGCTCATATTCCGAGCTTTGTGTTGCCCACATGCACCCAGCTTCTACCTTCAGAGTTGTGGGGTCCATTAAGTCTCTTCTGAATCCCAGTAATTGTTTCATACCATCTTGGAGAGGCTTTTTATCAGTCTTTTAGAACGTGTCTGAAGGTCTGCTGTCTTGTATTTTCAGATAATGTACAATGGCCAGCCAATTACCAAGATGGCCTGCGGGGCGGAATTCAGCATGATAATGGACTGCAAAGGAGACCTCTATTCCTTTGGATGCCCTGAATATGGCCAGCTGGGTATGGAAGGGTGTTTTTTTAAAAAGCTTTGTAATCTAACCGACTATTTAGAGGCAGGAGTGAGTGCGGAGCTGCGCACACGTGTTAGAATGTGGGTAATTGATCTGAGATAATATCCTCTGCCCATTGAGTGGCCTCGCATTTAGCGGCCAGTGTGTTCTGCCTCGTGGAATAACAGTGAGTCAGGCTAGAGGCTTGACAGAACTGCTTCTTTGGCTTGGAAATTATTTGTGTAAGGATCTTGGAGTTGTAGGAAAAAAAGACAATGGCCACCACCTTCACTTAGTTTCATAGATAAAAATTTGCCTTTCCTGGAAATGAGAACATGACAAGATGGTTAGAAGAGCCTGAGGTTTGAACCTGGGAACCTCAGGACATGACGGGGGCTTGGGAGTCCTCCTGGTTTCATGTACGATGTGCACAGTGTACTCAAGCAAAGCCATGCCCACCTAGGGTCTCTAAGAGGAGCAGCAGCTCAGCCGGGGGACATGGCCTGCCACCCTCGCTTTGCATGCAGGCGTCTCCATTTTCTTGCTCACCTGGCAGGGAGGTGTCTTCCCAGCGCCTTCCCTGCTCCAGCATCCTTCCTGCGTCTCTGAGACGCGGGCGCCCCCTGCTGGCGCCCGGGCTGCCTGCTGCGCCCCGGGATCTAGGTTGCTGGGTCCCTGCGTCATACAAGTGGGCAGATGGCAAAGTATAAATAGAAGGCGGAGCGGCGCTGCCCTTAGACTCCAGGGAACAGTGACTTTGTGAAACTAAATATACCTCCAGTCAGAAGTGAGAAAGAACAGCCCCTTAACGCCTGTCCGCGAGCTGGTTGCCGAGGAGTTGTTGGGGCTGTTGAAGAAATGGTTGCCATGGCCACAGCCTCTTGCCGTGCGCAGCCTGCCTGCACCGGAAGCGCGTTTCTGTGCCTTCCGCTACGCGCAGCTCCCTGCTGCCTCTGGCTTGCACAGAAGCCAGGCCTTACTACATTTGAAGCAGGTGGCCTTCGGGTCGGGCCGGCTTGGGCCTCACAATCGACTGTATCCGGGAGCCTTTGCTCCTGTGTGGGGTTAAGAGGCAGCGCCACGGTGGGGTCCGCAGTGCACGCTCCCTCATGCTCGCCCCTGCGGTGCAGCGTGGGAATGTGGCATCCGGCAAGCTGCATCTCCCCCACCCCCCAGCAGCCCTGCAGCTCTGTCCCTGGGGCAGGAGCAGGTGCAGCGTTCAGCAAAGGAGGGGGGAAGGGAATGCACTTTCCTGGCCTCCTGGGGCCTCTGTGTGCTCCATACCCAGCATGTGGAAAGTGGAAGGAACTTGAGGACCTGTGTTGGCTGCTTTCCAGGGCCCCAGGAAGAGTACAGGCGTTTCAGGCACCATTGTTTTGTGAGAAATGGCTCTAGCCTGGAAGTGGCCACTTTGTGTGTGTGGTAGGTTCAGCCCACCCTGGGGGCGGGGCCAGTGCAGCATGTGGTACTGGGGATTGAACTGTGGTCCCTATGCTTGCTTAAGCAGGCACTTTAGGCCATTGAGCTATTCCACTAGCCCTGGACACCGTTTTTACTATGATGTCCTTGGATCCATGAGGTCTTGGAAAGCTGAGGAGTCTCTGGGGGCAGCCCTCTGCCCCAAGGCTGACCTTGAGCCTGCAGGCCTCTCCCTGGGCAGACAGGTATGCACCACCGCACCTGAGATAGTGCAGCCCTTCTACAGCAGCGGGAGTGGGTGTGCAGGCGAACACAGCTATCACGTGGGCGTTGGGCAAGTGGCCGCCACAGATGTGCCAGTGGTACAAATGACAGTGATTGCTGCAACGTGGGTGCATCAAGTGGCCTAAGGTCACAGGAGTGCTGCTGTTCTGACACGTTCTCCAGCACGTTTTCTAGGGCAAGCGAAGCATTTAGAGAGAGTGAAGCAGGAGGATCACACATGAGTCCCATCTGGGCAACAACCTAGTGGCATCCTATTGCAAAGTGATACTTTAATAAAGGCCTGAGGATATAGCTCAGTGGTAGACCACCTCCTGGGCTCAACTCACAGTACCACAAAAAAGCAACAAAGATGGGAGGGCAGGCAGCCTCTGGGTTAGTAACTGGTTCCTAAGGCATCTTGTG
>PVKA01042918.1:0-17098 GCA_004027165.1 Ctenomys sociabilis | reverse complement strand
ACAGATTCGATAAATTAATACATTGCAAACTGTTTTCATAATGTTTTGGTATTGTACAAGGTGCATACATGATATTATATTTACAGATATTATTTTAGCAGATATCTCTTATCAGTGAATTAAGAGTGTAGCTGCTTACTTATCTTATTTTTATACCTGAATTATATCAAAAATTCAATAATTATTTTCCTAGTGGATGGCCGTAATACTAGAAGCCGACATAATATCCTATCCAACCACCATTAGTGCAGATCTTGCCTCTCATAGAATTATGTAGAAGCACAGCATTATCTATCCCAACTGTACTGTCTATAGAAGAAGTTGAATTATCACTATTTGCAGACGACATGATACTTTACTTGGAAGACCCCAAAAATTCCACCAAGAAACTACTAGAACTGATGCGGAAATTCAGTAGCATGGCAGGATACAAAATCAGTACTCAAAAGTCAATAGCATTCCTCTACACAGATAACAAGCACACTGAAAGGGAAACAATATCTTTCACAATAGCACAGCGGAAAATGAAAAACCTTGGGATTCACTTAACCAAGGAAGTCAAAGATCTTTTCACGGAAAATTACAACACCCCAAGAAAAGAGATTATAGAGGATTTCAGAAAATGGAAAGATATTCCATGCTCCTGGATAGGAAGAACCAACATTGTGAAGATGGCCATACTCCCAAAATTGCTGTACAGATTTAATGCAATCCCTATCAAACTGCCACCAGAAATATTTTAATACATAGCATCTGAAATAATGAATAAAATCCAGAAATGCAAGAGGCAAAATCAATGCCCACCCAGAACAAAAGCAGAGAATACCATTCCAACTGAAATGTATGAATTAACAGCATTGCAAGCAAAGAAACAACAGCAGAAATGTAAAGAGGAACTCAAAGCAGAAATAATTTCTGAAATAAAAAAAGAAATCTTTGAAATCATAGCATCTGAAGTAGAGAATAAATTCCAGAAAGATATGGAGGAAACCCAATTTGTAAAAATTCTGCAGTAAAAGAATTAATAGCTACCTCTAAAGAAGACATGGATAAAAAAATTGAAGAGATTAGAAATATGACAGATTCTTGGAATCAGCAAAACAGGAAAGAAATACATCGCATGAAGCAGAGTCAAAGAGTTATAGAAGACCTTAAAGCCTCAATCATGAGTCTACAAAACTCAAAATTGTTTGAGTGAATGGAAAGACAGAGTTTCAGATCTTGAAGATGATAGTGCACCTACTGAAAAGGTGAGAAATGATCTCTTAAAAACAATGAGGATGCAGGAAAAAATAATCCATTACCTGCAAGATGATGCCAAGATGAACAATGTGAGATTAATAGGAATCAATGTGAAAGAAGGAGTTAATACAAATGATATAAAACAATATGGGCAGAAGTAATAACAGAATACTTCCCAAATATGAGGAAACGATCTAGCATTCAGGTTACCGAAGCAGACCGAATGCCAAATAACTTCAACCCAACCAAAAACACACCAAGATATATAGTAGTGAAGAACCCAGAAATCCAACACAAGAATATACTGAAAGCTGCTAGACAAAAGAAGCAGATTATACTCAAAGGAAAACCCATCAGAATTACAGCCGACTTCTCTTCACAAATTGTGAAGGCAGGAAGAGCATGGAACAGAGTATTTCAAGTCCTCTATGAAAACAAACTCCAGCCCAGACTACTATACCCTGCAAAACTCTCTTTCAAGTTTGAAGAAGAAGTGAAATACTTCCATGACAAAAATCAACTAAAGAATTTCATGATGACAAAATCATCCCTACACAGGATACTGAAAGATGTTCTAGAGATGGACCACAATGACCAGAACTCCACGAATGAGAACAAGGAAGCCACTACATAGGGTAAACAACTAAACATAGGACAAAAAGAAGTAAAAAAAAAAAAAAAAAAAAAAAAAAAAAAAAAAAAAAAAAAAAAAAAAAAAAATCAGGAAAATAACATGACAATCATAATTCAGCACATCTCAATTATAACAATCAATGTAAATGGACTCAATTCACCAATTAAGACAAATAGACTGGCACAGTGGATTGGGAAACAAAATCCAATAATATGCTGAATACAAGAAACACACTTAACTCAAAAGGACATTCATACTCTCAGAGTCAAAGGATGGAAAACAATACTACATGCCCCAGCATCTCAGAAAAAAAAGCAGGAGTTCAAATTCTGTTCTCAAATAGTCTCAACATCAAACCAAGAATGATCAAATGCAACAAAAAAGGCCACTATATATTGGTTAGGGGAAAAATTGAAGAGGAAGTGAGAACACTAATAAATATCTATGCACCAAACACAGGAGCACCCAATGTTAAGCATTCTTAACAGAAAATCTTAACATCTTCTTACTGAAAAAAATCATAGGACAGCCAGACAAAAAATTAGCAAAGAAATACCAGAACTGAACCAGAGCTTGAAACAAATGGACCTGGTGTACACATACAGAGTGCTCCACCTAAACACAGCTGAATACATACTTTTTCAGCTGCACGTGGGTCACATTCTAAAATACACCACATACTAGTCCATAGGTTTTGCTTACGGGTTCACAAGAAAACAGAAATTATCCCATGAATATTATCTGACCACAGTGCAATGAGACTGGAAATAAATTACAAAAGAAACCAGAAACTTTTCTACTTTTCTACTGGATGGTATAAAAATGAAGTATACATCGCGGGACCATAATATTAAGTTGAGCTCTAAATGGCTATGGTCCACAACTTCTTCAGATAACTCACTATTGTTGTGGAATGCTGGACTGTGTTGGACTCTGTTGTCGAGTTCAAGCACCTAAGTTAGTTGAATGACAATGGAGTGCCCATCTCTGACAGGTGTAGACAAAGGAAGGGGTATAGAAAGAAAAAATCATGATGTGTGTGTATGGACAGTACAGTTGGGATAGATAAAGCTGTGCTTCTACATAATTCTATGAGAGGCAAGATTTGCACTAATGGTTGTTGAACAGGACATTATGTCAGCTTCTAGGACTATGGACAACCACTATGAAAATAACAAGGTAGAAAGCATTAATTATTGAATCTTTGATGTAATTCAAGTATAAAAAATAAAATATGCAAACAGCTACACTCTATTTACTGATAAGAGACATATGATATAATAATGTCTATAAGTATAATATCATGTATGCACCTTCTATGATACCAAAACATTATGAAAACAGTTTGCAATGTATTAATTTATCAAATCCATCTAGTCAAGTTATCTTAAAACTGTCTCATTGATATTTGTACTTCAATAAAACAAAAATAAAAAATAAATAAATAAATAATAATAATAATAAAGAAACCAGAAAAACCTGTTAAAATCATGGAAATTAAACAATGCCCTACTAAGCAATCAATGGGTCACAGATGAAACTAAACAAGAAATTTAACAATATCTACAATTCAATGAAAATTCAAACACAACTTAGCCTAATTTATGGGACGCGGAGAAAGCAGTTCTCAGAGAAAACCATAGCTATGAACTCACACATTAGGAAAACAGGACAGGAACAAATAAACACCCTCATGTTACACCTCCAACATCTAGAAAAGGAAGAGCAAATGAAACGCAGAGCCCAAAGACCGGAAGAAATCATAAAGATTAGAGCACAAATTAATTCAATTCAGATGAAGAAAACAGTTCAAAGAATCAATGAATCAAAAAGCTGATTCTTTGAAAGACTAAACAAAATTGATAAGCTCCTCGCTCACATCATCAAAAAGAGGAAAGAAAAAATTCAAATACTAGCAATAAGGAATAAAAAGGGTGAAATCACCACAGACCCTGTGGAAATTCAGAAAATTATCAATAGCTTCTTCAATAATCTTTATGCTCACAGAATAGAAGACACAGAAGAAATTGACAGATCCCTCAAAATGTACAAATTTCCAAACCTGAACCAAGAAGATATAACAACTCTCAATAAGCCAATAACAGCCAAAGAGGTACAAAATGTAATAAAAAGTCTGCTGACAAAGAAAAGTCCAGGTCCTGGTGGATTCACAGCTGAACTCTACAAGAAATTTACACAAGATATAATTCCTACACTCCTCAAACTCTTCAAGGAAATTAAAGAGAAAGCAGTCATCCCAAAATCATTTCTGGAGGTAAGTATTATACTGATTCCAAAATCAGGGAAAGACACAACTAAAAAAGAGAACTACAGTCCAGTTTGCCTCATGAACATAGATGCAAAAATCATCAATAAAATCCTAGCAAACAGAAATCAGAAAATCATCAAGAATACCATACTCCATGACCAGGGATTCATCCCAGGGATGCTTCGATATTCAAAAATCTATAAATGTAATACACTATATTAATAGACTGAAATCAAAACCCACAAAGTCATCTCATTTGATGCAGAAAAAGCTGTTGACAATGTCCAACACTCATTCCTGTTCAAGCCCTACAGAAAATCAGAATAGATGGCCACTACCTCAATTTGATAAAAGCCATCTATGACAACCCAACTGATAATATAATTCTAAATGGGGGAAAACTGAAATCTTTTACTCTCAGATCTGGTACAAGACAAGGATGCCCTCTATCACCTCTCCTGTTCAATATAATTTTGGAATAATTAGCTACAACCATTAGACAAGAGGGAGAAATAAAAGGAATAAGAATAGATAAAGAAGAATTTAGATTATCACTACTTGCAGATGACATGATATTTTACTTAGAAGACCCAAAGATCTCTAACAAGAAACTACTCGAACTGATAGGGAAATTCAGTAGCATAGCAGGATACAAGGTCAATACTCAAAAGTCAATCACGGGGCCAGGGAGATGGCTCAGTAGGGGCCAGGGAGATGGCTCAGTAGAGTAAATGCTTCCCTGGCAAGTGCAAGGGCCTGAGTTCAATCCCTGGTTCCACCAAAAAAAAAAAAAAAAAAAAAAAAAAAAAAAAAAAAGTCAATCGCATTCCTCTACACAGACAACAAACACAACGGGTGGAAAACTATAGAAACAATACCTTTTACAATAGCATGGCAGAAAATGAAATACCTTGGAATTCACTTAAACAAGGAAGTCAAAGATCTTTTCATGAAAAATTACAACACCCTAAGAAAATAGATTGCAGAGGATTTCAGAAAACATAAGGCTACTCTGTACTCCTGGATAAGAAGAAACAACATTGTGAAGATGGCCATATTCCCAAAATTGTTGTACAGATTTAAAGCAATCCTATAAAACTCATGCCAACATATCTCCCAGACTTACAGAAATTATTCCTAAAATTTATTTGGAATCAGAAAACACCTAGAATAGCAAAGGCAATACTGGCCAACAAAGACAAGGCAGGAGGTATTAAACTACAAAGACACTGTGATAAAATCAACATGGTATTGGCAATGAAATAGACCTGAGGATCAATGGAATACATGAGAAGATGCATAGTCCTCTAAAAATACACTCAGCCAACTGATCTTACAAAGGGGCCAAACATGCATACTGGAAGAAAGATAGCCTCTTTCACAAATGGTGCTGGAAACTCTGGCTTTCTACATGCCGAAAACTAAAACTTGACACAGGTCTACCACCATGCACTAAGCTAAAGTCAAAACGGAAAAAGATCTAAACATTACAACAGAAACACTCAATCTTCTGGAAGAGAAAGTAGGAAGAACTCTTGAAGACATAGCGATAGGCAAAGAGTTGATGAACAAATGTGTATTTTCACTGGAAACACTTGAAAGAATCAACAACTAGAATCAACTCTAATTGAGAAGTTTCTGCACATCAAAAGAAATTGTCAACAAAGTGAAAAGGCAACACATTTCAAAAAAATCTTAACTAATAAGCACTCAGACAAAGGTCTGCTCTCTAGAATTTATAAAGAACTAAGATGTATTAGACCCAATCCAGAAATGGGCATCTGAGATGAATACACACTTCTCAGAAGACAAAATTAAAGAAGCGAATAAACATATGAAAAAATGCTCCACATCGCTAGCCATCTGTGAAATGCAAATAAAAACAACACTGAGATACCATCTCACTCCAGAAAGAATGGCTATCATAAGGAAATCAACCAACAACAAATGTTGGAGAGGTTGTGGGGAAAAGGGAACCCTTCTCCACTGCTGGTGGGAATGTAGACTGGTGCAACCATTGTGGAGGTCAGTGTGGAGACTCCTCACAAAAGTAGAGGTGGAAGTTCTATTTAAGCCGGCTATCCCTCTACTGGGAATTTTCCCGGAGGAACTGGAAACATCACATCATAGTGGTATATGTGTATCTATGTTTATAGCAGCACAATTTGTTATACCAAATCTTGGAAACAACCAAGATGCCTGTCACATGAGGAATGGTTGAAAAGATGTGGCATTTCTATATAATGAAGTATTACTCAGCTATAAAGAATGATGAACTTGAAACATTTATATGTAAGTAGATGCCACTTGAACATATGTTCATATGTGAAATAAACCAGACACACATTTGCAAATATCATATAGTCTCCCAACTGTAATAAATCAAAAGAAGAAATACAAATAGAAAGGTATAACAACAACTAAAAAGAATTCAATCAGATAGGGTAAGCTGAACTGCATATGTTGCAGGGTAATAATCAGCTTCTCTTCTGGACGGTTAACAACCTAAGTTTGCAGATCAAAAATTGGAGAAATGGAAGGACTACAAGGTCAGCCAACATTTTGGCCCTAACCTTCAAGGTCAGTGAAGGCACAGGACATAGGAGAACCTGTAGTGTAACATCATGGAACTCAGTTGTGCCCCAAATTTTCTGATCAAGGAGATTGTGGAGCCTCAGAGGAATGTGATCCCTCTATTGTGTGCCTAAGGAGAGTAACATGGAGAGAAAACTTTCTCTCAGGCATTCACAGAGAACCAACTGGTCAAGCAATGGCCATTACTCATCTACATGGCTGACACTGACAAAGGATCTACAGAGTGAGGTACAGGGGTTACAAGATAAACCTTAAGGGGACTTGACTGACCTCATCAGATATAAAAGTTACAGTTTTTGTTATATGGGTCTTTCTTTATCTCAGTCTTAACCATCCAGTAGAAAAGTATAAAAATGTGGTATATCAAAAAAGGCCATAATAATAAGCTGAGCTGTAAATGGCTCAGTCTTCAGATAATCCACTATTATTGTGGACTAGTGGACTGTGTTAGATTGGTTTGCTGAATTCAAGCACCTATAATAATTGAATGACAATAGAATACCCATCTTTGACAGGACTAAACAAAAAAGGGGGTATAAAAATGAAGTACCATTCTGAGTCTGTGTAAATAGTACAGTTAGGATAAATATGCAGCACTTTTGCAAAATTCTGAGAGGAAACATTTGCACTAATAATTTTTGGGCAGGATATCCTGTCTGCTTCTTGTACTATGGATAACCACTAGGACGATAACAATGTAAAAATTATTAACTATGAAACTGTACTATAATTCAGCTTTTAAAAAGATAGATATACAGCTACATTCTCTTAATTCATTGCCTAGAGGCATCTGCTCTAATAGTGTTTGTAGATAGAGTATCATGTATGCACCTTGTACAACAAAAAGCCACTTTGAAAACAATGTGTAATGTATTAATTGTTGAATCTGTTCTACTAAGTTGATTTGAAACTATCTCATTGCTATTTGTTCTTCAATAAAATAAAAATAAAGAAATTATAAATATCATCACTTGTTAAATATCTTATTTCCTTTGCATATTATCATTATAACTGCATGGCACAGACCATACATAACTCATTATGCAGAATGTTCCACATACTCATCTAAGGACTTACGGATACTAGAGATAATATCCTAGTAGTTGAGGTTATACCATACTGTAAGTAGTTGTATATTTAATGAATCAAAGTTTTGTTTTATTCCCTCTGAGGTACTCCTTTGTGTAAAACAAAAACACACTTGAAAATAGAACAAAGAATACTTTTGTCTACAGTGTACACAAACTATACTTTGAATCAATGTTAAGTGTTGGTTTTCAATAAAATTTTGTGTTAAACTTTATGATGTAGATAAAACTTAGAAACTATTGAATAGTGGCAATGGGTTTTGTTTTGTTTGAAAAACAAGAGTTTCTTTTTTCTTTCTTTTTTTTTTTTTTTCTTTTTTTGTGGAACCAGGGATTGAACTCATGTCCTTGTACTTGCCAGACAAGCACTTATTCTACTTGAGCCATCTCCCTGGCCCCAAGGCCTTAATGGGTCTATAAATATTAATCACCGTGCCATGTGTAGAGGCACATATCTGTAAACCTAGTGAATCAGCTAGCTCACAAAGTCAATCACAAATTTGTGTGCAGTCTGAGTAATTTATGTCTTTCTGTCTCAAAATGCCAAAACAGTAATGACTGATCATGAAGCCCAGTGGTAGAGAACTTCTTAATCCAATTAACAGCACTCTCCAAAAACAGAAGAAAAGACCAATGAAAAAGTGTAGTTTATAGGACAAATGGCTGTGTTTCAATGGTTAATAGTACATAGTAAGACAAACTAAAGTTTTTCCCAAAAGACACACTCTTACCAGTGTCATTGGCAACTTCATTTTATAATCAAGGGGTACAATCAAAACAACAGACAGGCTTTCCCTCCTGTGGAGTCTTCCTATATCCAGAATTTCAACTCTCACTGCATACAGAGCAGGGAGTCTAGAAGAAAAACCATATTTTGGAATGTGTTAAAATATTACTCCTTAATAATAGTAAAATAAGATAAGTTTTGATAAACACATAAAGTATATTATATAGTTAAATGTCCTATCTCAGTAAGAATAAGTCATGCAAATATTTATAAAAATAGATCAATTGTACATGCTCCTTTTCTGTTCATCACAAAATTGAAAAAATGGAATTTTTTTCAGATTGAAAATTGAATTATATGACTGATCTGTAAATTCTTTCTTCTTCATTTTTATTTTGGACAATTTTTATTGTTATATTCATTAATGTTTGTAAATAATTTATTTAATATGTGCACTCTTTTTTTAAATCTCATGCTATGCATTCACTTCAGAAATATTTCTCTAAAATTCACTCTCTCTGCATCTTATATCTTTCACATTTTAGTATTTGTCTACAATATTTAATGTGCTATGTAATTATTGATTTTTAATAAAACAGAAAATTGAGTTGTTCAAAAAAAACAAAAATATCTACTTTAGGGGGCAACTCAGATAATATCTATTTGATCATAGCAGAACTATTTTAACAAAATACTTGTGACAGTTTCTACCAGTAGCCACAGAAATTTACATATAGATATAGATTTATAAATATGTATATAACAAAGAAAAAGGCAAATAATAAATAAAAAGAAAAAAAGCACATCGTAATCTGGTATGGACAATGTATCTAAAAATGGACCTTAGGAAAATTGTCATAGTTTTACATGTTCTTTCATCTATTGGACTGGTTTTCTCCTGTATATGTGATAAATAATTTTATCAGACCTTAAAAGGTAAATAAATGAATCTGATGCTGCAAAAACAAAAGGAAGTGGAAAGAGGGAAAAAAGCCAACCCCCTACCATGAATGTAATCATTATATTCTGTAAACGTGGACTAACAAAAGTCAAAACAATAGAAATGTCTTATCATTCCATTCAAATTTTTATCCATATTACTTGTAAAAACAATATTTGAAACTTGGAAGTGCTTGCAGCGTGATTTCATTTTTAAATCCTTGAAAACTTTATTAATTACGAAAAGTGTTTAAATGATCACGTTCCCTGTTTCATGGCAATGAGGTTCCCCATGGTTTCTGAGTTCTGTAGACACCGTGAATAGCTCTGAAAGGGGCCATCAGGAGGAGTGGCTCCCACAGCATGCATTCCCGGGCTCCTGAATGGGGCACAGGGGCTGCCTGCCTGGCCAGGGCCTGCTTGCAGTTCTTACTATACCCCCTGACCTTCTCTCCCTTGCCTCAAAAGGAACCATGGAAGGCTGATGAGTTCTATGTTTTGGGACAGACACAGAGCAACCAGAACTTCCATTAAAGTCAAAATTGCAGTTTTTCTGAGATATTTATCTGTAGAAAACAGATACAGCTAGAATTGACTACGTAGTAGTGGTCTTTAGGTTAAGGCTGTTGCGTTAGATAAGGCCAAGTCAGAACGGCTTCAAATCTAAATCGTGCAGCTACTCAGATTATCATCACCACATTGCCCAGAAGTGCACATCTAATACGTCTTAGCTGAGATGACACACTGTTCTGAAATAATATAGTGACTGTATTGTGGAAACTCAGATGAAAATAACAAAGCTAATGCATCCATGAAGCATTTTTGTGGAATGGAATATATTTTCTATAATGTCAGACAAACGCAATTAAAAAAAAAAAATGAACTCCAAAATCCCACCACAATTAGACATAAGAAGTAAAGATTCTTCTCGAGGTATGATTACTGATGTTTATCATAGTTTTTGGAAACAATTAAAAGTGTAGATTTCTGTTTAACCTGTTTCAAATGTTGATACTTAGTCATGTTCCGCACATGTTTTGGACCTTTGCATTCTCTGGAGAAATGCAGTGTTATGGTTTGCGTCTAGTTGTTCCCCTAAAGCCTCATGCAGTCATGGGGCAGACTTCTAGAGTCTGTGATTACCTCATGATGCACTGGGATTATGGATGTGACCCAGTCTGGGGCAGAGAGCCTGTATGCAACTTAAGGAAGACAGACTCACTCTCTGTAATCATTGTTGCTGCTTCTCCTCCCCTTTGCTCTTGCCATCTTGCTGTTTTCTGCTGTCATGTACTGCTGTCCTCCTTCATATGTCACTCTGCCTTGGAGCCAGCTGAGTATGGACAGAAACCTCCACAGACTGGAAGCTAAATAAGCCTTTCCCTTCTTTATTTTCGGTGTAAGGTATTTATCCCAGCAATGAGAAAAGAATAGCTGAGACATGCAGAAATTAAAATCTGTGCATTTTTGTCAATTTAATACTTGTGAATATGGATTGATATCTTGGCTTCTTGCGCCAGGAAAGTGAGTTTGCATTATATGTATCGCACTTTGGTCGGCCAATTCCAAGCCTTCACATTGCTTCCTCGTAAGTGTAGGTGTGACGGCACCATCACTATCACTCCAAGGCTACCAATTACTATTGCATTTGGGTCATGCATGATCAGCATTTCTTATAGAAAATTGCTTGGGTCTCTCAAGCAAATTTCACATTAATAAAATATGACCTGAAGAACAAGGACACTTGAATATTAGACAAATTTAGAAGCTTTTCTCAAGTTTGTTTTCCATGTATAAAATAGATCCTCATTTTACATCAGAATACTAATACCTGCTGTACAAATTTTGAGATTTTAAGTATGGCTGGTGCAGAACAGGTGTTAATTGCAGTGGTTAATTCAAATAAAATTAAAGATTTGTGTGAAGAAGGTCCCAACTGGAGGCTGGAAGACTTGACAGCATATGGAAAACTGTCGCACACCCTTGGTGTTCTGAGTGCTTCCTGGTGGACAGTGATAAGAGCCCTTGGTGTGTGGAGCCCACACCTAGAGGCAACAGGCTCTTTATGGTGTTGAAACCTTCTGTGGCCAACAATGAATCCAAGAAGGAGAATAAAATGTTGGGATGGGAAAATAGGCCATATTGTCAAGAAAGTTATGTTTTACAGGAGAAAAAGTTTCAAACAAGTTATACAATTTGCAGATCAATTTCTTAGAGGTAATTCTCCATCATGCTAACTTAAAGGAACTTTTATTATTGAATTCCATGTATGTACAACCTGGAGGAAAATCATTTTCTAAGAACTTTATTTCCTAACAAAGAAAACCTTAAATAGTAATGTGTTCCAAAGAGGCAAAATCAGGAGCTTTTCTGTGAAAATTTTGCTGAGAAAAATAGCTGGAAGTTAGAAAACATTTTCCTGGGAGAAAAATGTGGGCTATGTGATAAGTCACTTGAGAAAATGGAAGAGAAAAAGCCATGTGTTTTCTCACAAGAATACTTCATTTAAATCTCCTAAAGATGTTGAGACAGCCTTTTTACCAAGATGGTGCCGAAGGCAACAAAAGGAAGCCCCTGCCCTTCCCAAAGCTGAAGCCAAAGTAAAAACTTTGAAGGCCAAGAAGGCCATGCTGAAAGGCATCCACAGCCACAAAAAGAAGATATGAATGTGGCCCACCTTCTGCCATCTCAAAACACTGTAGCTCCAGAGGCAGCTCAAATACCTTCAGAAGAGTGCCCTCGGGAGAAACAAGCTTGACCACTGCACCATCATCATGTTCCCCCTGACTACAGAGACAGCCATGAAAAGATTGAGAACAGCACACTTGTGTTCATTGTGGATGTCAAAGCCAATAAGCACTAGATCAAACAAGCTGTGAAGAAGCTCTATAACATTGATGTTGCTAAGGTCAAAACCTAATTAGGCCTGATGGAAAGAAGGCATATGTTCAACTGGCTCCTGACTATGGTGCATTGGATATTGCCAACCTAATTGGGATCATCTAATCTGAGCCCAGATGACTAATTCTAAATGCATATATTTCCCAGTAATAAACAAATAAATAATTAATTAATCTCCTAAAGATTTGAGGCATGATATATAATGCCATTACTTAGGATTTAATCTTAATGGTGAGTCACTTATCTTTTTAATTTGGTGCCTTATCCTGGGAAAGGCCTTAGGAGCCTTTTTTAATATCCCCTTTTTTGTACTGGAAGATCTTTTTTTTTTGTACTGAGGACCTCACATGTGCCAATCAGGAGCTACATCTCTGGCCCTTCAAAATCTCATTGACTCAAAACAGGAAGTGTGGGGCTGGCAGATAGCTCAGCACCCTAACCTGCAGCTGGGATTTGATCCCCAGGCCTGCCATGGTGGCCCCAGCCCCAGTGTGAGCTGAGACTGCAATTGAGACTGGGCTTCATGGTGCACACCTGTAAGCCCAGTGCTTAGGAGTCTGAAAACTGGAAAAGCACTAGGAGTCTTATCTACATAGTGAGACCCTGTACTATGTACACTGAAAAAAAGGCAGGGAGTATGGACTAAGAGGAGAGGTGGAACAAATGCAGAGCAGGTGTGACATGATCTTCAGGCTTAGACCCTGTGACAGCACAAAACAGCCGAGTAGGTGAGAGCTACTTACAGTGATGCTTGCATAGTACAGAGAAACCAAGAAATCAGGTGAAGCCCTCAAGTTAAGGCAACAGCAGATGGCCACCATTAGCTATAGGCCTCAGGGCTCAGGGAGAGAACAGATAGAGGACAAGATACCCAGCAGACCGCCTGGTAGTGGAGGGAGGATAGCCCAACAAGGAGCATCCTACACTGACCTCTCCCTCATTCTCCTCTCACTTCTATCTAGTGCTCACAGCCTCTTGGGAGGTCAGAGCAAAGGAACTCATTCAAACAATCCCCATGATCAGCTGCATTGAGTCCCTGAAGTCCATTAGACACGAGCTGATGGGACACAGAGGAAGGTGGAGAAAGGATGTGGGTGCATCTGGAGCAGAACAGAAGAAAACCTGCACAGAATGTGTTAAAATAAAATCACTGTGCATGGCAATAGAAGCCACTGTGATATTCAACAGGGACCAGAGCTACGTGGAGAGAGAGAGGTCACTCCTGCCTGGGATAATCTGGGAACTTCCCTGAAAGAACATCAGATCCCAGACACAGGAAGGAGAATGGTGGTTGCCAGAACTGGAGGGGAATAGAAAGGGAGTTGTTATCTAACAGGTTCAGCATTTCCACTTTGCATGATAAAAAGAATTCAAGAGAACCGTTGCACAATGTAAATATGTTTAATACTGTGAACCATACAATTAAAAGAGGTGAAGATGGGTGTAGTGGGTGATATATCATGTCAACTTGGCTGGATGACTGCGGTGAGGTTCTGGCTGTGGGGGTCCCGCCCTGGGGCACAATTGGTTCCGCCCCATAGTGACTCAGCACAAAGAGACCACGTAAAGGGGCTGAGGAAGGAGTCCATGTTCCACTTCGTCAGAGAAACTTCAGTCTTCGCATTCGACTCGGGCTTCATTGCCTGGCTTGCAGCGCAGACCGTTGGACCTCTGGCTTGGATCGCAGACTGTGTCAATATCTGTTCCTTACATCTGTTCCTCTAAGTAAAACCCTGACCAGTACAATTGGAAATCTCAAGTTTTGTATATTTTCTGACAATTTCACATTTTTTAAAAAGGAGACAGCACATATTAGTTAGATTTTCTTAATAAGACAAGTTTCGCTGAGTGGAAGTGGAGGTATGGGGGCAGACGGACTACAAAGCAGTGCAAGATTTTGTGTTCAGAAATAATGAAACATGCAAGAACTCCAGAGTACCAGAAACCACATATCAAAGAAACTGAGAAGAACGTGAAGGCATCTTCTCAAATAAATAAATAATCCATTAGAAAGAGGCAACTTCATCAAAACAGGCAGTGCTTAAATTATTGCAGAAAGGAGAAACGCTGGACCTATAAGCTCTGAGAGCACGAATTTTATGAGAATTTCAAGTACGAATAATGTGTTGTTTATTCAGAAATCATACAGTCTTTTGAGGTGAGTGCATTAGTTTCTTATTACTGTGATAGTAAATTACCACAAACACAGTGGCTTTAAACAACATGCATTTAGGATCTTACAATTTTAGAAGTCAGAAATCAAATGTGGGACACAGTGGACTCGAGCCAAAGCTCTGGCAGAGCTCGTTGCTGCTGGAGTCTCTAACAGAGACAGTTTCCTTGCCTCTTCCTCTCTCCAGGGGCTGCCTCATCCTGAGGCTTCTATAGTCTTCTTGTCTTCAACAGCGGAAATTCTGGTTTTATCTTCCTCCCTCACGGCACCACAACAGCCACCAACTCATCTTCCTCCTGCTTGCAGGTTTAAATTATCCTAGTGAATACTCTGGGCTGCCTATGTAATCCAAGATAATCTCCTTATTCTAGGGTCAGTGGTTGGCAGCCATAATTCCACCTGAGACGGTAATTCCCCTTTCCCATGGAGCAGAACAAAATCACAGATCCCTAAGGGAATTTTAGATGGCTGTCATTCTGCATCACATAGAAAAGATAGACAAAAGTTTGATTCATTTATTTCCCCAAATATTTCTCTAGTGAAGCCTTTATCTAAATATATTTACTTTTAGAATAAATCAAAGTAAACCAAGCTAGATGTTATTCTTCAGTAGTGAAGTAGTCAAGGAACAATTATTGGACAGTTGTTCAGAGAGTCAAGCTGATTAATCTAAATCATGCTCAGAGCAGAAATAAAATACTCTGTGAAATGACTATCTCACCTGCGTTGCTTTGTTTTATTTAATGACTTTCTTCTGAGCAATAATCCTTCCTTCTCTGTTCAGGGGTCTGCGTATCTTCTTCTCCTCTGCCCCAAGCTCTCCTGCCCCCAAGGTTCCAGCCAAGCCTCCTACCTCCCTCCTCTTCCTGGGTCTGCATCTCAGATTAGCTCATTCCAGAAAGTAAAAGGACATCATTCAGTTTTACATGTGCTTCTCCAAACTTTTCACTCAAAACTGTTCCATATCATCACTTTTGTCTTCTCCAATAATTGTTCTCAAGATGTGGCACTTCTCCTGTAAGAAAAAAATAATTTCAGTTCATCATTTGAAGAATATTAATTTAACGACATTTACTCTTCTAGAGTCCTAACCTTTAATCAACAACAAGGATAAGATTTAGAGAAAGTGCCAGTATAAACACCCTGATGTTTTTCTCGGTGTCTGAGTGCTTTGTCTTGTGATATGCAGCTCTGCCAACTGTCTCCTCAGTGGGTTGTTGCCTGAGCTCATCCTGTAAGTGTCCCTGCCAAAATCCTTCTAATCATTTTATTTAAGCCACCTCTGCAGTCTTAAGTACACTTGGCACTGTGGATGAAAGATCCTGGCATTCTTGAAGCAAAGAAATAACATTTGCTTGAGGAAATGGGACAGGCAGAAGCTGCATAACTGCTGTGGCTTGTATCCATCCATCCCCACAAAGCCTCAGGCAGTCTTAGGTGGGAAGTTTCAAAAATGGCTGTGTTAGGTTGTATGCGTGTGGATTAAAGGTATGATAGTGGGATTCAGGGTGACACTCTGCTTGCTGTCTCCTGCCTGCCACACCATGGACCATTTCTTTTCTGTGATACCCTTTGGTCAGACCACCCTGCCTCAGAGCCAGCCTGCTCAGGACTGTAACCTCTACAAGCTGTGAGCTGAAGTATGTCTCTCAGCCTTTGCCTTGGAGTGTTGGGCATTTTGTCTCAGCAATGAGAAAAGTACCTATGACACTGAGGAACAGTGGCTGGAGAAGAAAAGACAGCAGGAAGAGAAAATACTAAATGTTATAATTTAAGTATTCAAGGTTAGAGAACAGGACAAAGACTTGACAGTAATGGTAGAAATGGGACCAGAGTTCAAAAATAGCTAGAAGAAGCAAACATTAAAATAGCGATGGGAGATTAAGAATATTGATAATTTTTGAAATTCTGTATTGTTTCTAATCTTTTTACTATTTTTTTCATTCTCTTTAAAAATAAAGACAGGGGCTAGGGAAATGGCTCAGTAGAATAAACACTTGCCTGGCAAGCACAATGGCCTGAGTTCAATCCCCAGTTCCACCAAAAAAATAAAAATAAAAACATTAAATAATGTGACAAAAACAAATAAAAGCAAGGGCTATGTTGTGTTAACAAAAAGAATATTGGTATTTTTTTATTCTCGATGTGAGATGAATAAAAGGACTTTAAACTTAAATATTTAAAATTTCAGTATTTTGAGTCACGGCCAATGCTTGACCAGATTGCTCTCTGTGAGAGCCTGAGAGATGTAAATGGATATGGTCGACAATTTCTTTGAATAACCCCCTATGGTTTCAGAATGCTGGACTGTGTTGGATTGTGGTGTCAAGGTCAAGCACCTAAGGTAGTTGAATGTCAATGGAGTGCCCACTTTTGACAGGTGTAGACAAAGGAAGGGTTGTAGAAAGAAAAAATCATGATGTGTGTGTATAGACAGTACAGTTGGGATAGATAACGCTGTGCTTCTACATAATTCTATGAGAGGCAAGATCTGCACTAATGGTGGTTGGACAGGATATTATGTCAGCTT
>PVKA01042917.1:0-17100 GCA_004027165.1 Ctenomys sociabilis | reverse complement strand
AAAAAAAAAAAAAGAAGTAATACCAGAAAAGTTCCCATATATGAAGAAACAATCTAACATTCAGGTAAGCAAAGCATACAGAATGCAAAATAACATCAACTCAAGTAAAAACACACCGAGACATATAATAGTCAAAATCCCAGAAATCCAACACAAGAATAATATAGTAAAAGCTTCTAGAGAAAAGAATCAGATCACATTCAAAGGAAAACCCATCAAAATTACAGTTGACTTTTCAACACAAACCATGAAGGCAAGGGGAGCATGGAGCAGAGTACTTTAAGTCCCATATGAAAACAAATTCCAGCCCAAACTACTATACCTTGTAAAACTCTCAAGTTTGATGCAGAAGTGAAATACTTTCATGACAAAGAACAACTAAAGAATTTCATGATGACAAATCCATCCCTACACAGACTACTGAAAGATGTCTAGACAGGGACCACAATGACCAGAATTCCATAAATGAGAACGAAAGGAACCTGCTAAACAGAGTGAATAATTAAACACAGGACAAAAAGGAATATACAACAGCAAGTAAATAACATGAGAATAATAAGTCAACACATTTCAATTATACTCAACAATGTAAATGGACTCAATTCACCAATTAAGAGAAATAGACTGGAACACTGGATTAGAAAAGATAACCCAACAATATGCTGTATACCAGAAACACACTTAACTCAAACAGACATTCATAATCTTAAAGTCAAAGGATGAAAAAGAATACTACATTCCCTAGCACCTCAGAAAAAAGCAGGAGTAGCAATTCTGTTTTTCAACAGGCTCAACTTCAAACCAGGAAGGATCAAATGACACAAAGAAGGCCTCTATATATTGGTTAGGGGAAAAATTCAAGAGGAAGAGGTAACACTCATAAATACTTATGTACAAAACACAGGAGCACCTAACTATATAAGACAAATCTTAATGGACATGAAAAATCTAATATGCAAGAATAAAATTTTAACAGAAGACCTTAACACCCCCTTATCTCAAAGAGATAGGTCAAGCAGACAAAAAAATTGTGAAGAAGTAGGAGAACTGAGCTAGAGTTTGGAACAAATGGATCTGGTGGACATATACAGAGTGTTCCACCAAAACACAGCTGAATACATATATTTTTCAGGTGCACATGGGTCATTTCTAAAATAGACCACATACTAGTCCACAGGTCATGCTTAAGTATATGCAAGAAAACAGAATTTATCCTAGACATATTATCTAACCATAGCGCAAAGAAACTGGAAAAAAAAACATCAAATGAAACCAGCGCAAAGAAAATGGAAAAAAACATCAAATGAAACCTGCTAAATACATGGAAATCTAACAACACTCTACTCAGCAATAAAGGGATCACAGATGAAACTCAACAAGAAATTTAACAATATCTACAATCTAATGAAAATTCAACCACAACTTATCAGAGTTTATGGTGCTATGAAAGCAGTTCTCAGAGGGAAAATAATAGCTATGAACTCACACATTAGGGAAACAGAATGGGAACAAATAAACACCATAATGTTGCACCTCCGACATCTAGAAAAAGAAGAGCAAACCAAACCCAGAGCCCAAAGACGGAAAAAAATCATAAAGATTAGGGCAGAAATTAATTCAATTGAGATGAAGAAAACAGTTCAAAGAATCAATGAATCAAAAAGCTTATTCTTTAAAAGACTAAACAAAATTGATAAGCCCCTAACTAACCTGAACAAAAGGGGAAAGAAAACATTCAAATACAAACAATAAAGAACGACAAAGGTGAAATCACTACAGACCTAGTGGAAATTCAGAGCATTATCACAGCAACTTCAAGAATCTTTACACTCACAGAACAGAAGACACTGAAGAAATGGACAGATTCTTTGAAATGTACAAATTACTAAAACTGAAACAAGAAGATATAATAACTCTAAATAAGCTAATAACAGCCAATGAAATAGAAAACATAATAAAAAGCCTACTGACTAACAAAAGTCCAGGTCCTGATGGATTCACAGCTGAATTCTACAAAAAATGTGTAGAATCCATAGTCCTTACACTCCTCAAACTCTCCAATGAAATTGAAAAGGAAGCAGTCCTCCCAAAATCATTTCTGAGGCAAGTATAATACTGATTCCAAAACCCGGGAAAGACACAACTAAAAAGGAGAACTACAGGCCAATCTCTCTCATGAACGTAGATGCAAAAATCCTCAATAAAATCCTAGCAAATAAAATATAACAAATCATTAAGAAGAGCATATACCATGAGAAGGTAAGATTTATCCCACCAATGCAAGGATGGTTTAATATTAAAAAATCTATAAATGTAATATACCATATTAATAGACTGAAATCTAAAAACCACATGATTATCTCAACTGATGCAGAAAAGGCTTTTGACAAAGTCCAACACTCATTCATGTTCAAAGTCCTACAGATAATTGGAATAGAAGGCCTCTACCTCAATTTGATAAAATCTAAGACAACCCAACAGCTAATATAACTCTAGATGGGGAAAAACTGAAATCTTTTACTCTTAGATGTGGTACAAAATAAGGAGGTCCTTTATCACCCCTCCTATTCAATATAGTTTTGGAATCATTAGCTACAACATTGGACATGAGGGAGAAATAAAATAATCAGAATAGGTAAAGAAGTTAAATTATCACTATTTGCAGATGATATACTTCACTTGGAAGACCCAAAAAATTCCACCAAGAAGCTACTAGAATTGATATGGAAATTCAGTAGCGTAGGAGGATACACAGTCAATACTCAAAAGTCAATAGCATTCCTCTACACAGATAACAAACACACTGAGAGGGAAACTATAGACCTGCCTTTACAGCAGCACCATGGAAAATGAAATAACCATTATAATAGTTAAATAAATAATTCATTTAACTAAAGAAGTCAAAGATGTTTTCATAGAAAATTATAGTACCCAAAGAAAAGAGATTATAGAGGATTTCATAAAATGGAAAGATACTCCCTGGTCCTGGATAGGAAGAACTAAAATCAAGAAGATGGCCATACTCCCAAAATTGTTGTACAGGTTTAACACAATCCCTATCAAACTGCCACCAACATACTTTACAAAGCTAGAGAAATCTCTCCTAAAATTAATTTGGAAGCACTAAAGACTGAGAATAGCAAAGCCAGTCCTGGCTAACAAAGCCAAGGCAGGAAGCATCACAATTCTTGACTTGAAATTATACTGCAAAGTCACTGTTATAAAAGCAACATGGCTTTGGCAATGAAATAGACCTGAGGATCGATGCAATAGATTAGAAAATGCAGCAGCCTCTACAAACACATTCAAGCACCTGATCTTTGACAAAGGAGCCAAGCACACTTACTGGAAAAAAGGATAGCCTCTTTAACAAATGGTGCTGGAAAAACTGGCTTTCTACATGCTGAAAACTAAAACTTGACCCAGGTCTGTGACCATGCAATAAGCTAAAATCAAAATGGATTAAATGTCTAAACATTAAAACAGAAACACTCAATTTCTTGGAAAAGAAAGTAAGAGGAACTCTTGAAGACATAGGGGGTAAGCAAAGATTTCATGAACAAACATGTGTTTGCACAGGAAACACTTGAAAGAGTTAACAACTGAGATCAACTCTTACTGAGAAGTTTCTGTACATCAAAATAAATTATCAACAAAGTGAAAAGGCAACCCATAAATTTAAAAAAAATGTTTAGTAATAAGCACTCAGACAAAGGTCTGCTCTCTAGAATTTATAAAGAACTAATCTATATTAGTGTCCTGAAATTTAAAGATCCAGTCCAGAAATGGGCATCTAACATGAATACACACTTCTTAGAGGATGAAATTAAAGAAGCAAATAAATATATGCAAAAAAAGCTCCACATCACTAGCCATCCATGAAATACAAGTTAAAATAACACTGAGATACCATCTCACTCCAGAAAGAATGGCAACCATAAGAAAATCAACCAACAACAAATGCTGGAGAGTATGTGGGGAAAAGGAAACACTTTTCCTCTCCTGGTGGGATTGTAGACTGGTGCAACCATTGTGGAGATCAGTGTGGAGACTCCTCACTAACCTAGGACTGGAAAGCCCATTCAAGCAAGCTAACCCCCTCCTAGGAATTTTTCCCAGGGGAAATGAAAACATCATATCATAGTGATATATGTGTACCTATGTTTATAGCAGCACAGTTTGTGATAACAAAATCTTAGAAAAAAACAAGATGTCTGTCACATGTGGAATGGTAGAAAAAGATGTGGTATTTCTATATAATGAAGTACTACTCAGCTATAAAAATGATAAACTTGATGCATTTATATTAAATTAGATGCCATTTGAACATATACTCGTAAGTGAAATAAACCATACACATATGTGCAAATATCATGTAGTCTCAGTAGTTTAAGAAATAAAAAGAATAAATACAAGTAGAAAGATATAATAACTAAAAAGAATTGATTCAGATAGTTAGGGTAAACTCAACTGCATATGTCACAGGGTCATAATCAGCTTCTTTTCTGGATTGTTAACAACCTATGTTTGCAGGTCAAACATTGGAGAAATGGAAGGGCCACAAGGTTAGCCAACATTTTGGCCCCAGCCTTTCAAGGTCAGTGAAGACTCAGAACTTAGGAAAACCTGTACTGTGACATGGAACTCAGTTTTGCCCCAAATTTCCTGATCAAGGAGATTATGGAGCCAAAGAGAAATTGATCAGCGATCCTTAGTGTGCTTACAGAGAGTCACATGGAGAGAAAACTTTTTCTCAGGCTTTCACAGAGAGCAAACTTGTCACACAATGGTTGTGACTCATCCATTTGGCTGACCCTGCAAAGGATCCACAGAATGAGGTACAAAGTTATAGGATAAACCCTGAAGAGACTTGACTGACCTCATTATATACAAAAGTTACATTTTTTGTTATATAAGTCTTGCTTTATTTCTGTCTTAACCATTTAGTAGAAAAGTATAAAAACGAGGTATATAAAATAAGGCCATAGTAATAAGCTGAGCTGTAAATGGCTGTAGTCAACAACTTCTTCGAGTAATCCATTATTATTGTGGACTGCTCAATTGTGTTGGATTGTTTCACTGAATGCAAGCACTTATAATAATTGAATGACAATTGAATACTCATCTTTGAGAGGACTAAACAAAAAAGGGGGGATACAAAGAAAGAACCATTCTGTGTTTGTATAAACAGTACAGCTAGGATAAATATGCCTTACTTTTGCATAATTCTGTGGGAAGAAAGATTTGCACTAATAGCGTTTGGACAGGACATCCTGTGTGCTCCTCATACTATGGATAACCACTAGGAAGATAACAATGTAAAATATGTTAATTATTGGAAGTGTACTATAATTCAGCTTTGAAAAACAGATAGGAATATTGCTACACTCTCTTAATTCATTGAATAGAGGCATCTGCTTTAATAGTGTTTGTAGACAGAGTAACACGTACACACCTTGTACAACAAAAAGCCACTACAAAAACAATGTGCAATGTATTAATTGTTGAATCTGTCCTACTGATTCGATTTGAAACATTCTTACTGCCATTCATTCTTTAAGAAAATAAAATAAATATTAAAATATAATAAAAAATAAACTAAAAAGCTAATGTTATTAATACACCATTAAAATATAAGTTATTTAGGAATAATTTTTAAAAATATGACCACATATATGAAAGAAGTCCATAGAAAAACTTGCAAGTTTATAACAGTGTAATGTGTAATATCACAATAATGAAATATCAACTACTTATTTGAAAATCAATAGATTCTCATACTATTGTTTATGTACAAAATTGAAAAAATGAGCTATGACATAACTGAATTATGAATACCTTCAAAACTGAGATAGAACTTAGACTCTTTTTTTCTGAAAGAAACCAAACAAAGAAAATATAATGTTATACATTATTTCTTTCATTATAAATTTTGCAGAAAGGACAGAGAATAGATCAGTAGTCTGGGGCTGTGCAGAAGTTTGAGGAGACAGAGGAAGGACCAGAAGAGCCTCGAGATATTTGAAGGGATGAGGTGTATGCTTACTATTTTTGATACAGTGAAGATTTAAAAACTTTATAATGTTAAACTTCATTAATTGTTTGTCTTTAAATGAATGAAAGTTATCAGTCATATGTTGAGTTGAAAAATTATTAGAATTACTAAGAATGAATAATGAAAAAAAGATTATAAACTTTCACAGGGAATGCTTGTGAACTAAATTCTTGTATTTTTTCAGAATGGAACGTAGAAAATGTTTAAATTAAGTAACCTCATTTCATCATATTGTTTAGAATCATGGAAAAACTAAAAATTATATTTTATTAAGTTCTCTTTCATTTTATAGAATAAAATATAATTTATATAGTTATCTAGGCAAAGATAGATATGCGTGTATCTGTGTCTATACATCCATATATGCCTTTGAACTATTCTGATGCAAATACACATGAACATTTAAATGCATTGCTATTTGGCAATCAATATCAATTACACTGAAGTTGTTATTGATTTGTCCCAGCATATATTGATGTCGTATTTAACAAACGTAAAATATATTTTTTCTAGACCTCTTAGGTACAAAGTCCTTACACTGCTGTTCTGAAATCATACAAAAAAAAATTGTTCAGTAACACTGCCTTAACACAGGCTTTTGTTTTTACTCCAAGAATCAAACTCAGGGATTTGCACTTGCCAGGTTGATGCTGTGACAAGGATCTGTATCCCCAGCCCTACATCATTTGTCCCTTGAATTGCTTCACTCTTCCTTAGGAAGATACTGATAGCCTCATTGAGGAAGGAGGCTTTCTTTCAAGTAGGTATTCTCCGAGGCTGTGAAGTACCTGGTGCATTCATTTTATGTGAAAGAAGAAAAGACAAAGAAATAAAAACATTCCATTTTGTGGATACCTAAAAATAAGATCCTTAAATATGTCCAAAACATCCATGCTAGGGCATGTGTAGTGTTACATACAGGAAAAGGTCTGAGTGGAAACACTGGGATCCTGGTGTAGACCCTCTGGGTGTGTCTGTGTGGGTGCACACTGCTGGTGCCCTTGTGGTTCCCCTTCAGTCGAGAGCACCCACCTGCCAGCTTTAATAATTGAGTAAATCTCACAGATTCTGATGAAGATTTGCTTCTTAGTAATTTACAGCTAAATTGGAGCTTCCTTGTCTAAGATACATGTTGTGTGTGTGTGTGTGTGTGTGTGTGTGTGTGTGTGTGTGTGTGTATCTTGCTCAGGCATCCAGAGTACTTGAAGTTAACATCATGCTACCCCTGTGCAGGATTTGGATATTTTATGAAATATCCAGGTAATCTACATTTCTGGTTACTAAGCACCTATTCTGCCAGTAGCAGAAATTGACACTTGTTCATAACAAAATATGAATTAGAATATGTAATTTGATAGTAATTCCATTAAAATGAATACCTTAGCACATATAGAGCTAGTCACTCATTCTGATATGACTGTCTATTTTCAGAGATGCGTGTTCTTTTGTGCTGCATCTCACACAGTTCCCTTGTTCATATTCGTAGCATATAATGGTCTTTGATCTCCTAATGTGGGAGCTGCTGTGCATGCTCAACACAAGCACTCGTAAAGGAAAATTGTGTGGCTCAGCCCTGAACCTCCCTGTCCTCACATTCTCTCTGTACTATAGAAATATAAAAGCATTATTATGTGCCAGGTCTGAAATATATACCGAAGGTCATTGTTCGGGGAAGAAACAAAGCAAAACAAAATAAAACTCTGGAGTACTAACTTGAGAATGAACTCTGAGGCAAGTGGATCCTTAAATGCAGAATGTGGCATATTGTTTAACTCCATGGGCATGATTTAGTGCTTTGTCTCTAAGAGGGGAAATGCCTGTGTCTCAGAATAAGGAGCTGAAGCAGCAACAGTCCCAGTCACTGTCACTCCTAAGGATCACTGCAGGAATTTGTGCTCTTCTCTTATTATGCTCTGTATGGCTCCACTGAGCCACTGCCACAAAGCCATGCAAAGAGTATCTCTCAATTTAAAGCTACACCTGAAGCCAGGAGATTTGGAACAGGGGATCTGGGAAGTTACCATAACAGTAAAACAAAGTTTATTGTCACAAAACTCAAACAAAACGAAATATACTTAGTAGTCAGGAAGTTCTCTGTGCATTTCTGAATAATTTTGGTTAGTTCATTAGTTTTAATTGAAAATGGACCAAAGGGCTAGGGAGAAAGCTGTGCGTGTGAAGTGCCTGCCCAGCAAGTGCAAGGACCCAAGTTCAATCCCTGGTACCACATGCCGTGCCAGCTCCAGAACCTCAGGTGTGACAGACTTCCCTGAAACTGGGACTGGTGGCACATGCTTGTAATTCTAAGGCTGGGGAGGCTGAAACAAGAGGATCAGTAAGAGTCCGAACTGCATAACAAGCCCTGTATCAAATAAATAAGCAAATAAGTAGATAAATATTAAATAAATGGGCCATGGAAGTAATAAAACCTGTTGAGTGCAGTGCACAAACCTGATGCAGTGCAGACCAGGTGTCAGCCGGCTCAGGTACCTTAACTATGTACCCAAAAGTAGTAGGGAAGAGAAATCTTGACTGCACAGCTGCAGAAGAAGCAATGAGGGCCCATTACAGCCTAGGACCAACTGGGTATAGCATGCTTGCATTAATGAAAATAAAATGCTGTGAATTTCCCCAGAAATTGTGGTCAACTAGACCAGCTATGGCTAGTTGCGTCCACCTAAATGTGAGAAGCGCCATATAGCATGGATCATGTGGAGGCTAATGGGGCATCAATGAACTCCCTTTACTTAACAGAGCATAGCAGCTGCCTTGATATTAGCTATCAGTGGATCACAATGCTTCGTCTTTCAAAGATTTATTGTTGTTCCAATAGGAGCCACTGTGCTCCGCGTAGCACACATCACTGCGAGGAGCAGCCTGGAGGCCATGCTAACCCACAGGGTCTTTCTCTGAACTCAAGCTGAGATCATTCTCACAGACAGTCCATCCTGCACTGCTAATCATACACTGAGACTGAAACTAGACTAGAGTGGGATCTCACTCTTGAATAAGTCTTAAATAATTTTCTTATGCTGTTGTGCATCCCTCACTCCCGTTTTCTAAAATGAATAGATCTTTTAATGAGCCATATGGTCCAAACTTTCTTTCAAGCTCTTTACTGTCCAGTGAACTGGAAGCCAACCAAAAATAATGTGAGAATTTAAGCTATTCCATCACATCTACTATTCATAAAATAATAATCTCAGTTTTCTCAGTTGTAACCAAGTATAGATATATGTTCCTTTTGCGACAGTTGTAAGATAAGCTATATGTTTTGTTGATGCAATCATGATGTCTTATATAGTTTGTTGTATTACATAGCAGGGGAAGGGGAATTAGCTCAGAGAATAAGTGCTTGCTTGGCAAGTAGAAGGTCCTGAGTTTAATCCCCAGTTCCACAAAAAAGTACTGCATAATAAAGTTTTAAAACATTGGTGAAAAGATCTTTTGCCTGCACCTTGTTATAAAACATATTTTGTCCTTTTTCGGGCTGTTATCCTTAGGTTAAGCTATTTGGAGAGCCAAAAGATGTTGTGGAATTAGGTCACTTTAAAGATACGATCTGCAGACAGAATATTGGACTTTTAGCTGCCAGGGGATTACATTCAGTTCTAGGGCTTGGGCTGGCTTTTCCATGAACTCTGTTGTCCTGGCAGATGGTCTTGTTACAGGAGTGACAACCACTGAAGCAGAAAAAAGGTCAGGCCACCAGTCTTTTCAGGGTGGGGGAGGATGCTTCACTGTGCAGACAGAAATGTTCATAAAGATGAGGGCCAGTCTTTCTGTGTGATAGGGAGTAAGGCCCCTAATGGGTAGAACTCATTAACTTCATACCATCAAACTCCAAAAGGAGAGGTCTTAAAGATGAAGATTAGGATGATGCATCTGAACTTCTGGGATATTATGTGGGTATGTTTTCAAGGCAGCAGCAAAAATGGAACATCACTTACTAAAATTTAGTAGAAGTTAATTAATAGAATATATGTGGCTTTTAATTTATAATACCAAGTTTGAAGTTAGATTTCATATTTGACTTATTACATTAGATCTTAATTTCTGTAGTTATATATAGAGAGCACCTCTTTATCAAGTACAAAATTTTGAAGAGGTCCAAGCCTTCCGTGTGAATATTCTTTCCTATTATTTACCTTTTCAAGTCAGGCATTTTGTTTTAAAACACATTCTTGAAGTTTGAAACATACAGTAACTCATTACTTTTGAGACACATAACATCTTTTCTATACTTTCCCTGCTAACTTCATTATGTTTATTTGGAGTATTTCTCTGGTTTTGGTGAAGCTTATAACACCTATTTTTTATTATTTGAGAACCTTATTAATATTCCACTTACTTGCTCTTCTAAATTCTTAATTAAAATGCTAAGCAGGATATTAAATTGGACAGAGGCAAAGAGCGACCTCTGTGACAGACCATAAGGCAAGTTTCTTAACATAATAGATTTATTTGTCATGTTCTCGATGTATTCCTTCAAAGAGATTTTCTATACCTGTGAAATCAATTTAATATATTTTTAAACAGGATTTTGCTTGTGAGGTCTACTTTTTGATTAAAAGCTCATTATTGCAAACTATAAAAATGGAAATCTCATATTTAATAGAAATCATTAGCTACAGAATTTTACAATGAATACTTGTATTAGATACAATTGAAGAAATGTCCTATTTTTGGAGACACCATCATTAGCCACAATTCACATAGTAATCATCCCATTCTATGCAGCATAATATGATTGGTACAGGAAAATATGAGTGGCTTTTACTTTTCCTCAACAGGTGTCTACAATACTCATTCCTTCCTTCTAAATTTATATTAATAAGACACAGAAATTTCAACATAAAAAACAGAGAAGACAGTTTAGAAAAACTTTAATAAAATTAATTTGTAATGCAGAAGAAATCTGGAAAATTATGACAATCTTGTAATACAGTCTCTGAAGTTTCTAATTTCAACAGGAAAAAATACATTTTTAATGTATCATTTTGATAATTTACTCAGCCTCATTGAAGAAAAATATTTTGAAGACCTGTTATCATTTTTACTTAGAAATAGAAGTATAATTTTCTTTTTTTTTTCTCTTACTAGAAAATTTAATGTCTTGTTTTGCTTTTTTCTTCCACATCTTGTTTTCATAGTATTTATTTTTACTTATTTTGGGTTTTTGAAAAAATATATAATAAACTAACATAAAACTTCTTCATTTGTTTGATTTGTTTACATTGAGACAAGATCTCACTATGCAATTCAAGTTAGCCTTGAACTCACTATGAAGCCCAGGCTTGTCTCAAACGTGCAAAGAGCCTCCTGCTTCATGTCCCTACCTGGAATTACAGTTGTGTGCCACCACGTCCTTCCATGAAAATCATCCTAAAAGGGCAAGGATAAGAAAAATTTACATATATCTCCAATATTCGTCAATTTTTTTTCTGTAGTTTAGAGAAGGGCCTACAGGGTCTCACTACTAGATCTAACTCATAGTGATCCATCTGTTTACAGCCTCCCATGAGCTGGGATTACAGGCACTCCACAACGCCCAGTCTCAATTGCCTACTCATGTGCCCAGGGGGCAGGGACAGCATGGCAGGCCTGGAGATCGAAGCCACAGCCTCTGCACCTGCTTGCAGACATTTAATTTGTTGGACTATTTTGCTGGCCCAATATCAAATTTTTATTAAAAAATATCTTAGTATTTTCATAGATTGATTTTACAATACAATAAATACAGTTAAATCAAGTTTCAAAAGAATAACAAAATTTTGGGAATTCATATACCAATCACAAACTACAGAACAAATATTTTAGATAAAAAGCACTGGAGAATATGCAAATAATACATTCCCAAGTCTTATCCCTAATATTATGCAATGCAGTAAATTCATTCTGAAGTTTCAAATTATGTCATTCATTCAACATATGGTGTGTGTATAGAAAGTGATACGTAATGTTACCAGTCAGCCTAGGGTAACTCTGCTTAATTCACAAGCAAATCATCAATTTGCGAAGTGCAGCTGTGCTTGCAGTTGAGCTATCAGCAGATGACAACAGGTGATGCAGAGAGACAATGATTGATGCAGCCAGCTGCTGGCCACGGCTGCTGCTGCTGCTCATCAGATACCAGCTTGTGCCAGGCTTCATGGGATGACCCAGGTGGCTGTGTCATGGTGCTGGGTACCCTGTGTTAACAACAGTGAATGCTGATCTTTGTTGCTTGTCTTCATGGGATGCTGCTCTCTGCATCTTCTCCATGATAACAGCTCTGAGTATTCTGCTGCTTCCTGAAAAACAGTTCCTCTGCTCACACAATTGAGGAAAAATATCTCAAATAGACTTACAGGACTTTTGGAGGGCATAGTATCCAAGAAATAAGTCACAATCACATTTACAGAAACCCTTTGCACATCTTTATTTTAACAAGGCACGCAAGGATCAATACACAGGAGGGAGACTTCCTAGATGAAAATTTGAGAAATAGCTGTGCAATGGCACCTACATAGCCCCTTGCAGGCCTGTTTCATTGATGGTCTCAGTTTTAATTTTGGTCCAAATGCTACCTATGCAAATAAGTAGCCCAGATCCCTCTTTTCTTATCCATGCTATAGTGCTCTCACTCATCCTCAAAAGGTAGCAGTGCAGAGAGTCAGGCTGCACATCACACTGCCTGTCTGCCTGCGCTCATGTTGGAGTGGAAAAAGGTGGTTCGGTAGCCAGGGAGGATACCAATTAACAACTAGGGAGAATGCTGAGGCCTAAGATTCTAATCCACTGAGGTGCAAGAAGGAACAAAGGCAAGGAAAGGGGTGGGACAGATAGTCAAGCCACGTTCTTCCTCAATATCATGGTTCAATGATCAATGCGTACTTCTAAATGAATAATAGAGGTACAATTTTTTCCCTCATGAGGACTGTTGTGAACAAAGGCTTATAAAGGTAAAGATTATTATAAGAATTTTAGAAAACAAGAACTACCCCATATACAGACAGTAACATTGGGTAGAAGGTTATTTAGGACTTGAGAGAGGTTTCCTAATTAAGGAGATTAAAGAACCAAACTCAATCTCCACAAGTCCTTGGAATTTAATAAGTTGAAACTGCATACATTAAATTGGATAGATTCACCTGTTCATGAAAATTTCAACTTCTGTCCACAAAATAGGAAGGTCCTATGGAGCTCTGCTGTTTCAGGCTGAAAATGAGCCCACTCTTGGCAAAGGGAAAATAAACTAACCTGAATTACATTGTGAAGTTAAATTGTAAAATATTATTTTACACAATAAAATGAAATATTATTATAATGCTTATAAAGATAATTAGATACAAGTCTAGAGTACAGTTCAGTAGTAAGTTACATTCTTATAATGTTCAAGACCTGATTTCAGCATAGACAACCCTGTCTCCCCACCAGATTAAATCTATGTAGAAATGAAGGTCGGGATGTAATTGTGTCTTCCTAGAGTTGTCACTATGTGAAAGATAAAAATGCATATATTCATAATTTTCCTTTTCTGTGTCACTTATAATTGATAATATTTTAAACTCACGAATATCATTACTTTTCTTATTTCAAAGAAGATTACTTTAACTTACAAAGATGAGTATATTAAAGCTAGATAACACAACAACAAAATAGTAACGATGTAATATATTCCAAAATTGTTCCACAGCATTTTCTTCTTAATATTATTACTTCAGTATCTTTTGTTTCCATAGGGAGACATGTTATGATAATTTCCGATTTTCAGGGCCAGGGAGATGTCTCAGTGGAATAAGAACTTCCCTGGCAAGTGCAAGGGCCTGAGTTCAATCCCTCATTCTGCCAGAAAAAAAAAAAGGCATTTCCGATTTTCAGTGTTAAAAGTATAGCCATAAGTGAAGACAAGTGTTGATTTTATAAGCTTATTGAATCAGAGCAACTTGGCAACTTCATTGAATTCCTCAAAGCAAGTGATTAAGCAAAGTCATCGGTGTTTTATGTTGGTGTACAGAATATTCTGCCTACCTAACAAAAGAGTTGAGACAATTGCACCAATGTAGATTTGCATTGTAGAAAATTACATATTAGTAACCATAGTACTTATTGACTTCATGCCTAAATGGAAGAATACAAGTCTATGATGAACATTAAAGTATAGTGGGGAAGGTGAAAGAGCTTGAGGATTTTGCTTTAGTCATTATTTACTTCATCTCTTTGTCACCTTGGTACTGCATTCTTAGACTGACACCCAAATGTCAGATTAGCCTATAGGCTTCACAAATTCCATTCATATTAAACTCCATCTCATAAATATGGAATGCCACTAGGTCTAAAGGCATGCTCTAGATCTTTCCAGTTAGAAAAATTAACATGACAGTGTTTATATTACTGACATCTAGATCATAAATAAATTTTGTCTCACAGATGGCTTATTTAAAGTGGGCATGCTCAGTGAATACTGGCTTTGGATTCTGTGAAAAGAGGAAAAAAGAGTGGTTGAAATGAAATTAAGCTGTGGAAAGATCAAAGTGAAAGTTCATACAAAATGAAGTCTCTTTCCATTTAAGTAAATGTCAGATATCAATTTCAGAACACTGTCCTGATTTTTAAGAAGTTAGCCCTTGATATAATGAGCAATATGATGAATATAAAGATTTAGAAAACTTTGGAAATTAATAGCATTCTTCATTGTAGAAAAGAGGGTTATTACTTTTTGCACATGAGACAGAAGGGTCATTTTCACAGGCTGTCTTTCAAAATGTAGCCCTTTAAGTGGCATTTCATCTATAATATTAAAAAGGAAATTTATAGGCCATGCATCTTCTGCTGAAGTCAAGTGGAATACAGAAATAGTTCTAACTGAAAAAAAATCATGAAAGCTACTTGCTTTTGTTATGACCAAACACTGTTATGTATCTGAATCTCAGGGGCAATTTGATAGTTCTTAATCAGGGAAATACAACTGAAACCACAGAACAATAAAAAAAAAATCATGAGGCTAAATTTTCACAAGAAAACCAGGCATCTTGGAAATAATCTCTATTGCAAACCCTCACTATCAGTACATTGTACAGTTACCAAATATAAAGAAAGTAACCCTGATTTGCTTGGATTTAATTACAAATATTTCCACAAATTTAAATGTCATTTACAGTCTTCATGGAATCACTAATATTTTAGATTATTTTAATCTAATTAAAGTTGAGTTGCATTTTAATTAGTGTACATAACTGGTATTTTCTTCTTCATGTTTTATGCAAGTAACAGCAGAAATTCAAGGTTGACTTGTTCTTATTAATCAAATATCAAAGAAATCCCCAAAAAATTAAGTAAAATCCCTACAGCATCAATTTTCAATAAAAGCATTATGTTTCTGGAGCGAACATAGCTTTTAATATATTTATATGTTATATATATAATATATAGTCAATATATAATATACACTCACTATTTTATTTTTCCACTTAATTTAATATAAAATTTAACATGATTTTAAATAGCATGGGAGAGAGTGCTGTATTCACTACAGTTACAGAACACAAGTCATTGGAGGTGGTTAGTATGCTGTTAACGAGAATATAACCATTTGTACTAGAATCTCCACTCCAAATGGCTGAGTAGTAGCATATTCATTAGTTCACCTCAAAATCTCAAGGTATGGCTACTGTAATAATCATTAATTCAGAATGAATGAAAGCATGCTGTATGTAGGAATTTCTTCATCTTCGCACTGTTTTGCTCAACATGAGATAGATGTGGGCAAACAGGGGCTCTCATTAGAGGAAAAAGAAAGCAAATGTTAAGCAGGTAATCATATGTGCTTTTCGTAACAACTATGCAAAACAGCTGGCTTATTAGAATATTTTTTTTGAATCAATAAAACTGATTCTACTCCTCCTACATATTCATGGTAAAGAAAGGAGAATTGTTCAGAATGAAGTGATTATATATGCTTCCCACTGAAGAGATAGCCGAGCATTGATTTTTTTTTAAAGCTAGTTGGTCTCAGAAAGTAGGGCAGGTTTGAAGTTATTTTTAATAAAATCCTGTCTGTCATGAATTTGAAATAAACAGTTTTAAAATACAGTTGAGTGATTTGAGCACTGCTGACATGCCTCTTACTTTTGCCTCTAAATCATGACTATTAGTTTCAAATCTATGAATTTTAAGCCTTTAAGAGAAATACTTCATATTTACATAGCATTTTCAGTTTAGGGTACTTGTTAGAAATGGTCTGTAAATGGACTTACTGTTTAGGTCATTACTGCACTTAACTATTCACCATATATCATTCATATATATATATATATATATATATATATATATATATATATATATATATATATATCCAATTTTCTCAGTACTGAAATAAATCTAGTCATGTCTGCTGGTCTATTTGGAAGCTATTCAATTGTATAAATTAACACTAACTGCTTAGAATTGCTCTCAAATATTTAACTGGGAACACATCATATGTCTCTTGGCTATATCTAACTAGGAAGAAATATAAGAAAAACAAAGAAAACTAAGAGATAAAATAGAATGGTGGAAAAAATCAAGCAATGTCATGGAAAAATGAATAAAAATAATTTATAAAAATCAAAGTTGAAAGAGGTTAAATCAACTACTTTATTTTTTAAAAATTCAATGACTTTATTTTTCTGAATTGAAGTACCTACAATCTTTGACTGAGATCAAGTCTGAAATGGTGCTTTAAAGGCCTCTCCAAATACAACTTCTCTAAAAGCAATGGAATACCCATCTTTGACAAACCAAAACAAAAAAGGGGGCTATAAATAAAGAACCATTTTGTAGTGAGAAAAAAGTGTACACATATATATATATATATATATATATATATATATTAGATAGAATAGATGTACAGCTACTTTTTCTTAGTTCAATGAGAAGAAAGATTTGTACTAATATTGTTTCAACAGGATATCATGTCTGTATCTTGTATTCTGAATAACTACTATGAAGATAAAAATATTCAATGTATTAATTATTGTAATTGCCCTACCTGTTTTGAAACTGTCTCAATGCTATTTCTCTCG
>PVKA01042916.1:0-17096 GCA_004027165.1 Ctenomys sociabilis | reverse complement strand
CTCTCTCGCTCTCTCTGTCTCTCTCTCCCCCTTGTGTTTCTTCCACTAATAGTAAAATGATAACTTGCTGGAGTTAAAAATGCATTATTGGAGCCCAGTGGTCTAACTGCTTGCCTGGCAACCCTGAGAACATGAGTTCAGTCCCATTACCACATGCCAGCCCTGGAACCCCAGATGTGCAGCTCCACCAAAGCCAGGCATGGCGGAGCACACCTGTAATCTCAGCACTGAGGAGGCTGAGACAGGAAGATCACTATGAGTCTGAATTGCATAGTGAGACCCTGTACCAAATAAATAATTTAAAAAGATAAATGCATTGTTTAGGCCAATGATATTGCTCAGTGGACTAAGTAATAGCTTAGGCAAGTGCAGGGGCCGGGGTTTGATCCTGATCATCACATGCTACTCCAGCCCTGCCCCTGGGCTCACTGAGCTGGCGATTGAGTCCAATTGCAGTGTCGCATGCCTGTAATCCCACCACTGAGAAGGTTGAAAATGGTAAGATCATCCTGAGTCTTATCTGCATAGTGACACCCTGTATCAAATATATTCTTTAAAAAATGAAAAATGTATTGCTTTCATTTGCCAGTAAGATACCAATGGATTCATAAACTGATAAAACATTGTTTAAACTCAAAATACATTATGTTAATTAATTCCCTGAAGTTTGATCTAAGAAAATCTACCAAACATAATACTTAGGGCCTGAACTTTGAGGTTAATACTTCTGCACGTAGCTACAGAAGAGACTACATGAAGTTGACAGATACATTTGACAACTCTGAGTGCCTCTGTGCTAAACGTGTGCTAGCTTTGGAAAGGAGAAGATGGATACTGTTACCTCTGTCTTCAGCTAAATCATAATCCCCTCATATTTGACAGAAATGAATTAGCAAAGCCAAGTCCAAATATAAGTATTACACCTCCTATATTTATTTTCTATTGCTAGTATAGAAATTACCATAATGAATACATGAAAATTGGCCAATTTGCTTTCCCATAATTCCTTTCTAGAGGCTGTAAGGTAGAACACATCCATGTCTTCTCCAGGTGCTACAAGCTGCCCATATTCTCTGGTCTGTGCTCCCTTTCCACCTTCAAAGACAGCAATGACAGAACATCTTCTTCTCAGATTATATACTCTGACCTCCTCTTCCACCTCTCTTCTCCACCTTTAAGAATGCTGTGACTACTTTTGACCTCTCCAGATAACCCTGAATAATCTCATCTGATTAAATCAGCCCATTTTTTAAAAAATTTCAGAGTCATATACCTCTGGAGGAAAAAGAACCTGACACATCAGGAGCAGAGTTGCATATATTTTCATAAAATATAAAGGCAGTCTCAAAGAACCCAAAAGAGCAAGCTAACCCAGTGTAACCTTCCCTTGCTCCTAAACAACTACACTGATGTTTTGAATACAAGGAAAATGATGATTATGGGTTGCATCATGTGCATATGCTGTATACACATGTGGCGATCATGTGCAGACCCAGGTTAGAAGATATACTCAGCACCTATTTTCTTAAATATGTGGATAAGGGCCAGGGAGATAGCTCGGCGGTCTAACTGCCTACCTGGCAAGCACAAGGACTGAGGTTCTATCCCCAGTATCGCATGCTATGTGGGTCCCCATGCCTAGAGGCCACCAAACCTGGGCATGATGGCACATGCCTATAATCCATAGTAAGACCCTGTATGAGATAAATAAATAAATCGTTTTCTTCTTCTAGTTCCAGGCACTTGGTCGCCACAGTTTACAGTGCAGTTATAGCCAAGTCCAAGAACCACACAACCAGTTTGGGAAATGGCACAGAAATGGTATCAAGAAACATCGGTCACAAAGACATGAATCTCTGAAGGTGGTAGATCCCCAGTTCCTGAGGAACATGCACTTTGCAAAGAAGCAAACAAGAAGGGCTTCAAGAAGATGCAAGCAAACAATACTAAGGCCATGAATGCACACGCTAAAGCTATCAAGACCCTCATCAAGCCCAAGGAGGTCAAGCCCAAGATCATCACTCGACTTGCCTATATTGCCCACCCCAAGCTTGGGTAGTGTATCCATGGCCGCGTTGCCAAGGGTCACAGGCCTTGCCAGCCAAAGGCCCAGGCTCCAGCTTCTGCTCTGGGTCAGGTGCCCAAAGGTACTCAGGCCCCCCACGAAGGCTCCACAGTGAAAGCCTCTTATCTGCTGATGTGAAAACAGAAGGACTGGTATGACCCCTGGGGTGCCGTCTGTGGTACGGCTGGTGTCCTCCTGTGCTCTTTGTACAAATAAATGTAAGGCAGGATAAAAAAGAAAAGAAAAGAAAAAAATAAATAGTTAAATAAGATTAAATACATGGGCAATCTTTATGAATGTCATTTCTGATGTGCTCACTATATATCCAAGTTTGTTTCTTACAAATTATATGCAATTACTCAACAAGTGAGTTTTTGCTCCAACAACCATCAGAAGTACATCTGAGAAGTCGTGGAAGCAGAGAAACCTCCACAACAAAGGTCTGCGAGGGAAACAGAACTTTCCTATGATCCATGTTCTCCTATAATTAATTACAGATATATTCTGCTGAAACAAATGGGCTTCTCAATGTAAGAGAATTATACCTCATTTCATAGAAAATCTTTTAAAATATAGATTTAAAGGAAAATGTAACTTTCATTAAACACTATCACCAATACTCAAGCATTAACCTCAACAATTTACTACACTAAAAATAAGAAAATCAAAATGCTGAAAGTGGAAAATAAACTCCTGACTCTTGGCCGCATTACCCACCTGCTGCAATTCTGTTTGCATGAAAGAGGCCAAATTCCCTAAAGCGTCATCAGTTTCTAAATTTTACACAAACCTCAAACCACTAAAATACTCCAACTTAATTTCTGTGGCCTTTATAATACAAGACAAGAACCTTTCCTAATCTCTAAGTTTCAGAAACATTTTGCAGACACATGCATCTAACGGAAATAGATACAGTTAGTGTGTGGTGGCTCCTTCCTGAATGCATATGCTGGGATTACACACACATACACACATACACACATACACACACACACACACACACAGAGGCACAGACATGCTCACTTCTTCAGTTCTTGCCTCATAGAAGAAAAGAAACACATGGTCCCGTGTAAACGGAGGCTGGGATTGAAAGCATGAAGGCAGACTCTTTCATATTCAAAATGCTCTATGCTCTGATTTGCCTGCCTAAACTCCTACAGAGTTCTAAATGAGATGAAATATCAAAAAATTTTTCAATGAATATTTATCTCTTATGTATCTACATAGACTTTCATCTGCATATATTTCCATTAAGGTAATGTTGGACGTGTTTAGCAATAGTGAAATTTTCATTATGTTGTTGAAGATATCAATTCCAAAAAAACTTTTAAAAAATGACTAGCATAACTGCATTCCAGAGAGTTCTTAATGTGTGTAATAATAGAAATAATGAACTTTCTCATACTGTGAAAGCCCTAAAGTCTGTTAGATTATAGCACTGATGGTTTCGCCATTATTAAAAATCTATTGATTTATTTATTTGACTGCCGGGTGCGCCTGATGGCTAGGTCACTAGTGACGTGACCACACCCCAGGGGTCTGAGCAAAGTCCAGAAAGTGCTGATAGTTCCTTTGTGGCTGCAGCTTCATTACAAAGCGTTGGCCATCCCAATCACCAACAAAGAAAGCTACTCCCCAGAGAGCTCAGCTGGCCCCAGTTATACTCAGCCTGTGCTCTTCTCGCAGTGTTCAATTCACTGTGTGATAAGAATTGATCATGAGATAGCTATTCTCTTTCCATGTTGCTCTCCCAATGGGAAAAATATCAATTGCAGCCATAAAGCAGGACGCGTGAGTTGCTCTATGGGTAACCAGAATAACTTTTCCTTGGCCCAATACAATCTTTCATGTAAATTCTCTTTATAGACTGGCAATAGTTTCAAAAACAAAGAACTCATTAAGGACTAAGTGTTGTTGGGACACATACAACAGAGTCAACTTGTACAGGAATTCATATCAAAAATCTGACAAACCTCACTGACAGGAGCTGGCTTTTAGCTCAGCGAACTAAAGCTCCTGCTTAGGCAGAGCACAGCGGCTGGGATTCCATGCCAGCTCCATCTGCAAGGTGCACTGAGAGGGCCATGGATACTGAGTTTGGCAGCATGCGCCTGTAATCCCAGCACTTGGGAGGCTAAACTACAGGAGAATCTACAACGCCCATCTACACAGTGAGACCCTGTAGACCCTTGTCCTAAATACAGGGTAAAAAAAAAATCTCAGTGACAGTTATTAAGTTACCTTGCTAGTGACTGTGGAAGATAGAATTGCTCTAGACAATGGAAATTTTCCTACTCAGAGCCCCGCAGTGATGGTTGGAAGGCCTGAAGCAGAGGAATAATGCAGTGTTTCCCCAGCACACACTGGGAAGAAAATCCCAGGCCGTGCAATGAGTGCCACACAAACCAAATGCGGGCATCCTGTACCAGCCCCAGGACACCACTGTCCAAAGAAGTGCTCCGACTTGTGTGGGCTTGTAGAACGCAGAGGAGCAGTAAATCAGAATCAGTTTCTTCTGTGATTCCCAAGTTGTAGCTCAATGTCTACCCTGCCTTCTTCCACAGAACATGATTTTAAGTAACAAATTCAGTTTGCATTTTAATATTCCTTCCAGGGGGCTTCTCCATAATGAAATTTAAATAATTAAAAGCAAACAGACTCACACTCATCAGCCCTCTTCGTCTGGCAGCATTTTGTGTTGAGTTGTGTTGATTTTTCTACACTCGGTGGAACAGACTCATACCATCTCTTTGCCTTAAGCAAAGCCTAAAATATGTTTCTTACACATAGATAAAAATCCAGATTTTAGGATATATAACCATTGGAAAGTATCACATCAACTAAAATAAATTATTTACAATGAGTAAACCAATGAGAGGAATTTTTTTTCTTTGAACTAACTATCCCTAGTATGTCCATGACTGACTGACTTGACTGATAAGAGAAATCCTTGTCATGCCTAGCTAGAGGGAAAAGGAAGTTTTATTGTAAATAAAGTATACTTGTTTCAAAAATTTTCAAAAATCTAAAATCATTGATTTAAAGATTTAAGGATTTTTACAAAATCTATTTTACCTCTGAATTTCTACAATGCTAGTCACTAATTTCATCTTGTTAAAATCTACCTCTGTTTTCCCTTTCCACTCACTAAACTGGATGTAATTCCTACTTTTTCCATTATCTCAAAAAAATAAATACCTCTTTTGCAAACCTATTTAATTGCAGCTGAAAGAAGAATGTGGAGGAAATTGAGGTATATATGCATAATGGACAAAAGCATTATAAATCTAAAGTGAATCACCAACACTGAAAATGGTTGTCCTGTGGAACCAATGCATTTCATTAAACTGAGGGCATATCGAAGTACGTGGCAGGTCTAACAAGGAAATAAAATCTTCTGATATATAGTGCACACATTTCTAGATATATTCGCAAGGAAGTTAATGAAATTTTAGGCTTAATTTTTCTTACAATGTATTTGGGTCTAAGGTTGCTCACAAAAGGTGTTTGCCTTAGTTTCAGAATGAAAAGCCCGAAGTTTTCTTTGTTTATTTCTCCTCTAACCTCTGGAAATGTTAAATATTGACTTAACTGCCCTAATGTCTACTCACTTAAGAGAAAATTACACTCAAACAAATCACAAAAATTTTATTGACAACTAAGTGAGTTTCCAAGTGACTTTGTTCTTTGTGCTTTTCTAGAAATTGCATCTTTTTAGATGTAGGTGAGAACAGCATTGTTACCCCTCTAACAGATTCCTTTTAAAGGATCATTAGGAAGCCTGAGTGTAGCCTCACTCAGGGGTTCCCCAAAGCTGGTTGCACATTGGAATGATTTGGGGAGCTCTTAAAAGACTCATTGCCCTGCTCATGCTCTCTAGCAGTCTTATACATTATAATGGGATTGGAAGCCAAAATTTTTTAAACTTCCCCAAGCGATTCTGGTCAATCAAGCTGGGAAAGTATCAATAATATTAATGAGCATTGCTCTACTTAACAGCAAGCTAGCCAAATTTACATTGGTACTAATTGATTATGTCTACTCCTGCAGACTCTCAATGAAAGTCTCCAATTAATAAGATTCCAGCATGTACTTTCTACTTACAGTCTTGCTTTCCTTTTCAAACTATGCTGGAATATTGGAAAAGAAAAATGAGAAAAGGAATCAAGCTTTGCATTAATATTCTCTAAATGTTAAGAAAATATGCACTTATCTTTTCTGAACTCTTAAATTGTTTCACTTTTAAAATGCAACTTTATAACAATGAGTAACAGGGTTCTGATCTCTGTGACCCAGACTTCACCCATCAGCTGTTCCTCACTTACTGAGGTTCCCCAAAGTTGTCTTTGAGGTCTGAGGATTAACACAAACTTACCCTATTGCCTTGTATCGCTTGAATGTCATGTCCAAAGACTGTGAAAATAAACATTTTTTAGGATGTCACCTAATATTTGTTCTAATCAGTTTAACCACACAAACTTAAAGTCAAACCTCAAATTTAAAAATAGGCAAAATGCTACTTAATTATATAGAACAAAAGTTGACTTTGTCAGTTATCCAACTGCTGTAGTAGAGCTTGTTTGTCAAAATTGAACTAACATAGGAAGAAATCCTAACTCATCTTTGCTTCCTATCTCAAGGCATTGCTGCAAAGTTTCTCAGTTTTCTTTCTTTCTTTTCTTTTTAATCAGGGATTGAACTCAGGCCTTTACGCTTACCAGGCAAGTGCTTTTCCTACTGAGCCATCTCCCTGACCCCATTTTTTTCTTTGTAATAGTAGGAATTGAACTAAGGACCATGCACTTGCCAGGAAGCTCTTATGCCACTGAGCCATATCCATGACCCCTCAATTTTCTAAACAAAAAGTCCTTTATCTGTGATGTCAAACTGACTATAATTTGAAGGTCACATAAACTGCTATGGACTGAGGAAATAGCTCAGTGGTCTAAGTGCCTGACTGGCAAGCGCAAGAACCTGGGTTTGATCTCCAGTACCACATGTTGTCCTAGCCCTGAAATCCCTGGAGCAGTGAGCCAGCTACCAAAACCAGGAATGGTGGAGTACACCTGTAATTCCAGCACTGTGGAGGCTGAGACAGGAGGATCACTATGAATGAGTCTCTGCTGTGCGGCAAGACCCTGTACCAAATAAATAAAAAGTTTGTATTTTTTAATGTATTTAGTTCAAGGCCTCTAGGGTCTACAGGGTCTCACTACACAGATCAGACTCATAGTTGTCCTCCAATTTTCAGCCCCCCCAGCACTGGGAGTAAGGTGGGCACCAACACGCCTGGTCTCAATTGCAGCCTCAACGCGCCTCAGAGGCAGGGCCAGCAGGGAACAGCAGTGATGAAACCCCAGCGGCCACGCTCTGCCTGAGCAAGGGCTTTAGTTCACTGAGCTATCTGGCTGGCCCTTCATAAAAAGATTGTTTTTTAATTTTTTAAATAAGTAAGTAAATAAATGAGCTGGTATGTGAGAACTTTGGTGGTCATAATAAGTGCTCAACAGTTATGAAAATGATAGGATTTAGTATGAGGGAAACCTGGGTTTTTATTCCAGCCCTACCTTTTAAAAAAAATCTTTGGCTTTAGGAAATTCCTTCCATATCCTATATCTCAGTCTCGTCACCTACAAGACAGACGGAATAATAGTGCCATTGGAGGTTGCAATGAGTAATACTCAGAGCATTTCACGTATGACACGTATTGGCACTCAGGAGTCATTAAATGGCATCTATTTCTTACTTACCTTGCTTTCAGAAGATTCAGGAGGAAATTTGTTTGGTTTACAAAGAAGAAGTTCTCCATTCTCCTGTCACAGGTACAGACACTGAGGGAAGAAGAGATTTGATGATTTGCTTAAGGTTACACAGCCAGTTAGTGAAAGATCTGGGTCTCTGAGCATTGCCTTCCCTGTGTGGTAATATTAGTCTGATATCCCTCAGCAGAGATGAATGTGATAAAACCAGCCTTTGAGAAATCCATTCTTTATCCTGACTGGAGAATATATTGATGGCAATTAAAATAAAAGCAAACAGATCACTTACATATTATAAAATGCTACTAACAAAACAGACAACTCTGTAAATCTGCATTGCAAAATAAAAGCCAAAACAAAACTCTATATCTAGTTCAGAATCAGAAAAGGGCATTATTTATCCTCCAAATGTATATGAACCTGGACTTTCTGGAATGCCCTACTCACGGGTGGGGGTGGGAGGCTCGGCTGTATCTAAACAGAAAGCAAGCTCCTTGTCTACCACCAACTGGAAAACAACTCCACAGGGAGCACAGTGAACCCTCACAGCGTGATCAATGACAGATGTACAGTTGGGAGCTACTTTCTATGCTCTGAGCTAGAGACAAGTCCACAGAGAGGGGGCTGGAGGGACTCTGCATAAAACTTGAAAAGCGAGCTATGCATATTCTAGAATCCCTTTGGACTTTTCTGTCACTGACTGGAGATATCATCCTAAGTGGTTTCTGGCCAGAGTAGAGAGCAGCAAAAGGCTGCATGGCTGATTTTTCTTAAATGAAAAAAGAGAAGTTTATGCTTTCCAAATTGCACGGTCCAGATGGGCTCTGCCAGCCTCTGGGCTCTTTTGGTTGTAGCCACATCTTGCCTATGGTTTTCGTGGCAGGACGCACTCACCAGTCAGCAATTTCACCACTACTTGGGTCCAAATGAGCTATGGAGAAAGAAATTAGGGTGAATGGAGAGGCCACAGCTGGGAGAGATCAGCCACACTCAATAGGCCTTGTCCCACATACATAAACAGAGCAGACAGAGGAAAGCAGAGTGGAGAAACAAAATACTGAGGTTTCAAGGGCAGTATTTGAGGCCTGCGAAGCATGCCTAACCACATAAAATGTGCCTACAGGTTCTAACCCAATTGCTGAAACCCCTGAGTGTCTCTAAAAAGGTTGCTATTAAATTTCTCACCCAAAACATTCAAATGCTTTCTGATACCACAAAACATTTTTTCATGCACTTAAACTGTTCCTTAAATACCTAACTGAAAGGAGAGGATCATTTGTTAAGTTTATTCTCATGTAAGAAAGTATCTCCTTTAATAATGGACTGTGTTCTCTGGGTTTTGAGTTCTTGTGGTAGTCATAAATCTCTATCTTTACTGTAGCTTCTAGTTGAAAATTTCTAGGATTCAAAATTCACAAGGGCCATGATTGTACCCTGTTTATTAAAAGAAACATTAAAGAATATAACATGTCTTTCATAGCATATTGCATTTGCACCTGAACTGTAAAAGGAACCTAATGCCTTCAGCAATGGATTATGGCTTTTTAAGTACCACTTTCCTTGCATAATACTGCAATAAAAAAGAAAGCATCCAAAGGAGATATCAGTATTTTTTTCTAAAGAGTGGAGAATATTTCTTTAACTCTATAGAGTGGTTATGTTCACCCACCTGCTGTGAAACACGAAGTCTTCCTTTCCTTCATTCTGCTAAAAGCCAAGTGCCGTCTTTCCATCCCTCTTGCTCTTTCCTCCCTGTCATGCAGTATGCATGTCAGACAAGCTTCCACCTAGAATGAGCAAAACTGGAAATAAAAATCCTCCCAGTAATTCCACCAGCTCAAGAATTTGTAAGGGTCCAGGGAGACAGCTCAGTAAAATAAGTGCTTGCCTGGAAAGCACAGGGTCCTGAGTTCAATCCCCAGAACCTCAAAAAAAAAAAAAAAAAAAAAAAAAAAAAAAATTTTAACACATGTAACTTAACTGGGGCCTGGCCAGAAAATAATGCTGACTCTTAGATGTGGCTCACATCAACAGTAAAGACAAAGGTAGGTGAGCTCTGAGCTGCGCTCACCAGGACTGTCTTAAACCACTCAAGTTTTGAAAATATTAGTTACAGCTTATAAAAGTGAAGCCAGTCATACAGTCTTCTTTTTTGTTTGTTTGATTTTGGTTTTTACTAGTACATATTTGCTACACATACTAATCACACTCATCTTACATGATTTTCACATCTGCATAATGTATCTTAATTCTGTATTTAAAAAAAGAGAAAAAGAGAGAGAGAGCTCATTTTTAACCTTTTTTCCTCAGTACAACTAAAAAAGACCAAAAAAGTAAAAAAAAAGAAAAAAGGAGAAGGAAGAGATAAAACAGAGGTAGCAACAAGCAGGCTGCTGTCTTACGCTCTCCGCTGTAACGTGCGGACCTTCCCAAAAAGAGGTCGTGCTGAAGGTCGTGAGCTGTTCCTTCCCTAGGAGCCCATAATTCCATATCTGGTAATAGATCACTGATCTGAGAGTCAAGCAAAGGTTTTTATACCATTTTTCATATAATAATGATACATAAACTGTATCAGTATTCAAAAATAGAAAAAAAGATTAAATCAATTGTGGCATAGGATCGTTTGAAAAATAATAGTATTAGGAAATACTGTAAGATACTGTTACATTTTTAAATGATACAGAGCTATTTATAAATATGATTCTTGTCGCGCGCAACCTCGTGGGCAAGGAAGACGCGACACCCAGCTCTTCTTTCCGCGGTTTATTCAGGACCCCTATACAATCTTCTTCTGCTTGCCTGCTCCGCTCCTCCACCGCTCCTCCCTGGGCAAGCCCGCCCCAAGCTATATACCACAAGGCGTCCAACCCTGGAGTGACACGTAGGCACAGCCGATAGGTCCAGGTACACGGAAGCAACGCCCTAGTCTTAGCTTTAGCCAAATGAGAAGTTGTTTGCTATGGAGAGCACTCACCCCCAGGTGGGGGTGGAAGGCGGAAGCCAGCGCCATCTTTAAGGTGTGGCTATGTCTTTAAGGTGTGGCTGTGTCTTTAAGGCGTGGCTATTCGCAGCTCTCTACAGATTCTAATGTTATAAGTATGTACTTTTATTTGTAGATTTTCTGATTTATAAATATATATACAAATAGAAATTGGGTGAATGAAAATCATGATTTTTGTTTGATATGCTCTGTAATTCATAAATCTTGTAGCTTGTACCCAGGTTGATATTAAAATGAGGGGATGGAGAATTACAAAATATCCTAAAACTTTCAGAGCTGAATATCCTGTGCAATATATAAATCATACATCTTAGAGCTGAAAGAAATTCATCGGGCCTATTTTGCTGGGTTAGTTTTAAATTCAAAAGCTGATATATTTTTTCAGGTGAAGCCTAGATAGCTTCATTCAGTTATTTGGGTGGAATAGCTTATAAGTAGAAAAGATTCCTCTTCTCTTTGATTTAAAAAGGCACAATTTATGTATCATAGGAAATTTGAAAGAGCCATTTTCAAGGACCTTTGTTCACCCACCATCTCCTTGCAAATTCCTTCTGGTCACCAAGAACAAGATACAAGAATCTATGTGAAAAATCAGAGTCCACAAAACGAAAGCATTGAACTGAGTGGGCCAAGCAGCCCCTGTTCAAGGTAGCCGAGTACCTTGTTCAGTGGTAACAACCAGGGCCCTTGGAAAAAGAGCAAAACAGCGGAGCACGTTAGCACGCAGGACCGCCCCAACTAAATTAGCACCATATTATCTGTTTTACACCGGGAGTCTTAGGTTAGATTCCTTTAAAAGAAGACCAGGTTTGGCTGCAAAAGTATTTTATTTGGAAGGCCAACACTGTGGAGAAAACGGAGAGGGTCCGGGAACTAAAGACACTAAAATCAAAATACATTCTACACATTGAACGCCCACCCAGTAAAAACATGAGAAACTATCAGGGATGGAGGAAGAAGACGAAAAGGAAGGAAAACGATTAAAGTATGTGATACACACGTGCAAGGAGCCAAAAGTAAAGCCCATTAATCCGTGTGCCAATATCCGCCAACTTTAAAATACAGGGAGAAATAGAATAAAGGTGCTACGTGAGATAATTACTGACGGGGACAAAGAGGCGTCAGGTGGCTACAACCCTACAGACTATGCGAAGTGTCTTAAATTGTTCTGCTGCACGCAACAGTACTAAAATGTGGTTGTAAAAACAAAACTAGGCTGAATTTCACATTTTTAAAAACGATGCATTCCAGTATAAGACGTGTTGCCATTGAGCCTCTAGGGAAGTGCACAAGCGCTTCCAGCCTGTCATTCCTGCCTCTTTCTGCAGCAGTCTGGGGAGTTCTCGTCCATGAACGTCTTTAGCGGAGCTACCGTGGCTGCCTCAGACTTCTGAATCCGCCCAAAGCAGCTCCCCGTCGGGCTCATTTGGACTTGGGGAAAGACCTGGAAATTGCACGGCCCTGACCTAGCGGTGAGGACGCGCCAAGGTCGCTCAGCGCCTGCCTCTCCGCGGGACGGCGCTCTGCAGCAGCGCTGTCCACATCTGCAACCGCACTTCCTAGAGACTCAAAAACGGGTTTCTGGAACTGACTTAGAAAGGGACAGGAGTGGCCTATAAGCGTGTTCAACGTGGGAGAGTGTTTTGAAGGGGATTAATGACAACTTGCCTTCCATTATAATAATGCTGAATTAAACCAATAACTATATATATTTGATCACTCTTTATATGTATCTATTAACTCTTGTCCCACACTGATTGAAGGAAGAGCTTTAAGGATTAATTCACCCGCAAAAATGAAATATCATTACAGGAATTGTTGGGCTACAGAACATAGCTTTCACCAAGCCTTTAAGAGTTCACTTAAGGGCTGGGGAGATAGCTTGGTGATCTAAGCACCTGCCTGGCAAGCACAAGGACCTGAGTTCAATCTCTGGTACTTCATACTGTGCCGGCCCCACTCCAAGGCAGTCGCTGAAACCAGGCGTAGTACTAAATGCCTGTAATCCCAGACCTGGAGAGGTTGAGACAAGAGGAAATAAATAAACAAATGAAGGAATAAATAAATAAATGATTTAAAAGTAAAAATAGTTCACTTAAAAGTCATGGCTAGGGACCAGGAAGATAGCTCAGGAGAATAAGCACTTGCCTGGCAGGCTCAAGGACCTCAGTTCAATCCCCAGTTGCACAAAAAATAAGTAAATAAAAAATCAAAGTCATGGCTAAAAAGTAATTTAAACATCATGCCTTTCTTTTTCAAAGAAAAGGAAATTAAGATGAAGAAAAGTCAAATAGTTGGTTGATTGCACATAGCATATTAGTAATAGAACCAGCAGCAGATCAAGTGTGCTTTCCTGACCCTTCTCTCTTCTTAAACTACACACTTAAAAATCATGGAGCAAGCACAGCTTTGAGACACATTAGAATTGAAGGTCAATCCTGACTCTTCCATGTCCATAATCTTGGGCTACTTATTCAATCTAATCTGAAACTCAGTTTTCTGGTTTGAAAAAGTAAAAATACATTAAATGTTTAACATGGACACTTTCATTAAATATGAATTCCTTCTCAACTGCCTTAGAATATCACTCTTCCATTGTGCCAGGTCATTAGGCAGAGCTGTTACAGCAAGGCCCCGACTATTTCTATCATATGAATAAATCAAAAAATATTAATTAAAAACTATAGTCTATCATTTTCTATTCACTATATTCTAACCCTGAACACTCTTACTTTGTTATCTTGCATGACAATTGACAATCTTCTAATATTTTGGTATATTGCAGATGAATAATTTTTGCATTATAATAAAGTAAATGAATGTATGTTAATATTCTAACATTTACTGTTTATAACCATAATTAATGATACAACACTGAAAGTGTAATATACATCAAGCAACCTTCACAGCAGACTTCACACAATTGTCTAGTAAATTTCAATCATCATACTTTTAAGCAATAATACCACATCCATTTTACTAATAAGAATACTGAAATTTATTGAAAATACATAATTTTCCCATGATTATGTAATTACAATATAAATTAATCTGCTTGAGCTTCAGTCTGAGTGACTCAGGAACTAGTGTTTTACATAACTACTCCCGTCTACACTGATGAAGATTGGAGAGATCCTGTTGCACACATGCTCATCATCTGCCAACCATCTACCGTAGTCTAGCCGAAGGCAGCGCTCCTACCATGGCAGTGGTAGGAAAAATGACCCACCTTCTGCTTTAAATGGTCAGCAGCATAGCCCATCATAATCTTGTCATTTCCAGTCTCCTTTGAAGCCAGACAGATCTATTTTCAAATTTTGGCCCAGCACTTCATATCTACATTGTGCGGAATAAATGGCATTATGTTGATGTGGTTTGGTTTCCAATGAGGCTCAATCTCAAGCATTATAAAAATGAATGAAGGTTTCTTTAAGAGACCAAGACATAATATGAGCTTTAGAAAGCATACTTTGAACTTACTACTTCCCAATTGTCTGCAACTCTTCCTTACACATTAAATAACTAGAATATTTGGTACTCAAGATTGCTGTTCTATTGCTCAGAGCATGTCTCAAATGAAGATACTGCCTCATCTAAACTTCTCTTATTCTGAGTATTTGTCACACATAAACACAGAATTTTGCACACATGTATATATTATATCCTATATATTATCCATGTGCTTGTGAATGCATATGTATAAATAAAATAACTTGGTTTTGCTCTACATACATTGTTAAAACATGCAGTCTTTACTGCTGTAACAGCATAACAAATTTATTACTTATCTTGAAAGATAATGTGATTGTAAGAAAGGGTTAATCAGAAACAGAATAGAGGAAGTAAAATTCACAATTGAAAATCTATTCTGAAAGCCCTGTGATTGCCCATCAGTGAAGTCATTTTGGAAAAATAGCCTGTGGGTGAAATTGTAAACACCATATGTTTTTGAATATTGAAGTGTTGTCTAAGAAAATTGCTGCAAAAACTCTACTCCCAAGATTATTTCAAATTAGTGAAGCCATAATATTAATAACCCTTTTCCTTTAATGCTTTTCTGAATCTGCAGATAGTTACTTCTATGTTTAAAGTTTACAATTAACTTACGTCCTTATTAAACTTGACTGATATCATACCTGCTGGGAAGTATCTTCTTGGGGAGAGAAAAAGGTTCTTTTTTATCCACAGATGCAGTGTTGGTTTTTTGTTTTTGTTTCTGTTTAGTGTTTCTATCACTAACATAGTCTGATCTTTCTGTGTCTGAGATGTCTCACATAAACCCAGGCAGAGTAGCGCTATTTGTGTTCTAAATTCATGTTCAAAATGTGGTAAAAAGGACTAGGCTAGCATCAAATAAAAACCACCAAGGCATTCATAAATCCTATTTTACATTTTTTTAGTTTTCTTGATGATTCTTAAAAGGCAATGCAGATGTTATGATAAATAAATGTAAGTTGGAGAATCATTTTGTACAACTAGCATTAAATCCCATTTAAGAATTTAGTTGGGGGTAATTAGTTGGGCTAAAGGTAGTAGAAAGGAGATGACCAGCATGAGACACACACTGTTTGATTGGATAGTCATCATATTCATAATAGCTTGTGGGCTGGGGAGATAGCTCCGCCCTCTATGCCTGCTAGGCCAGCACAAGGGCTCATTCCCCCTGCTACCACATGCCATGCCAGCCACCAAGCCTGGGCATGGTGGCACACAACTGTAATATCAGGGCTCAGGAGGCTGACACAAGAGGATCACTGAGTCGAGCTGTGTATTGAGACTCGATATCAAATAAATAAATAATAAATGATTTGAAAAAAAATAAATGCAACACCTTAGGAGTAGCAAGTACTACTTTCTAAGGAAGCACCACAAGAAATAATATGGAAATAAAATGCATTTTCACATAGTGTTAGTGTGTCTGTCCATCACATAGCTTTGGAGTTTTATAAATCTTTATGCATCAGTTCGAACCATATAACAGTCTTAATGTTTTCAACTATTGAGGAAAAATTTAATTTGCATACTGAACCTAATAATATATAATGTTTAACAAAAATGGCGTTTTTGTTAGTTTTTACAAACTAACATGTGATGTGTGAATGCCTGTTAGCTAGACAAATGGAACACCGAAAACCCTTCTGGGCTACAGTAACTTTATCTGCGAAGTGGATGTGATGGATGGAATGATTGAAAGTACCCTCTTAACACTAAAACTCTACAAAATATTACTTTTGTTTATTTTCACAAACTAAATTTTCTTGACAACTAGAAGGTTGTTGAATGGTATGGTAATGTTCTGGAAAGTTTTGGAAATGATTTCTTTCAAAATATTTTAGAGCCTGCCAGACAGCTTAACTAACTAAAGCTCCGGCTTAGGCAGAGCACAGTAACTGCAGCCCCACCCCCTGGGCATGCTGAGATGAGGACTGAGACTGGGCGTGGTGGAGCACTCCTGTAATCCCAGCACTTGGGAGGCTGAAAACAGGAGGATCACTATGAGTCCAGTCGGTGTAGTGAGACCCTGTAGACCCCATACTAAACACATTTTTTCTTCTCATATTTAGCAACTTAAGTATTTACCTAATGAGTTAATAAATAAGCTATTTTGTCCTAACATTTATGTATAATTATATATTTTGCCTGGTATTTTTTCTTCTTCTTCTTTTTCTTTTTTGTACACCACTCTGACTTCTACCAATCACCCTGTCTCAGCCTCCCCAGTGGTGGGATTATAAGCATGCACCACCATGCCCTGGTTCAGTGGCTGGCCTGGTGCACCAGAGGTTCTGGGACTGGCACAGTATGTGGTACCTGAAATTGAACCCAGGTCCTTGCACTTACCAGGCAGGTGCTCGGACCACTGAGCTATCTCCCCAGCCCTATTTTACCTGTTTTATTCTATTTCTATTTATACCTTTCCACTCCAGTACAAAGTGTAATTGTTACTCTTGACTGTTGATTTGCTTGAGAAGTGTCCAGGTTAGTGAGGCACACCTCTGAGTGTGAGGAATACAGGAGTGCGAAAGCATGACCTTGGGGATGCTATCTGGCCCTTGCCACATCGCTCTCAGGCTCTGCTCTGCTTGCTACTTCTCGGATGCCATGAGTGGACTGTCTTTATTCTGCCAGTCCCTTCTGCTGAGGTGTTTCTCTTCTGGAACCATGGGCTGAGATCTCCAAGACCATGAGCCAAAATAACCCTGCTCTCCTTGGGCCGGAGATATCAGATGTCCTGTTCTGGTGGGGGAAAGCTGACCAGCACAGAAAGCCA